>JASSUY010038675.1:0-20198 GCA_032466535.1 Forpus xanthops | reverse complement strand
GACTGTAGTGACAGGACAACGGGTAATGGGTTCAAACTTAAACAGGGGGAGTTTAGATTGGATCTGAGGAAGAAGTTTTTTGCTCTAAGGGTGGTGAGGCAGTGGAATGGGTTGCCCAGGGAAGTTGTGAATGCTCCATCACTGTCAGTGTTCAAGGCCGGGTTGAACAAAGCCTTGGGTGACATGGTTTAAGTGTGAGGCGTCGCTGCCCATGGCAGGAGGGTTGGAACTAGATGATCTTAAGGTCCTTTCCAACCCTAGCTATTCTATTATTCTATGATTATCTACAGTATGCTCTGGTTAGGCCTTGGCTGGACACTTTGGGCACTCCAAGAGTGCAGTGCACTGCAGGCACTTCTGCACCATCTCTAGTCACAGCTGAAAGACAGAGAGGGAGGGACTCTGATTTCAACAGAGAACTGCTGTGCTGACAGAAGCTCCATTTGCAAAACATCCCAAGATAATTTTATTTTCATTTTGGATGTGTGACATGAAATCAGACTTTTCCCTCCAAATTTTAAAAATTGAGTGGATCTCTTGCTCTCTGAGCTTTCTCTGCTCTCAAAAGGAACCAGTTGCTCTCTTAGCCTAAGTGCCACTGACAGTAAAGATGCAAACAGCATATCACTGATTTCACAGGGCTGCATGCACTTATTGGCATTTATCTTCCTGCTTTGTTTTAACAGCTACTTCTGGTTTGGGGGATTTGCTCACTCTCTCACTTGTTGTTTGGTCAGTCTCAGTGCGGCATGTGGTCATATCTTCCAGGGAAATGAAGATTCCTGAAAATCCCACTGCGGGAAATAGAATGAAATAATACAGCCTCATTTGAAAGCATTCTCCTATTTGAAGTGTGTTTCAACCTGAATGCACCACAAGGCCAAGGTGCTCTTTTGCCTGTTTTCAAGAGCAGATTTAATCAACCTGAAGGAGATTTTCTAGCTGTCAGCTCCTAAAGTTGGATCACATTCAACTCCTACATCAACCGGTCAAGCAAATGAGGTCCCTTTTCTGTATCACTGGTCTATGAACACTCCCTGAGGCTGTGCTCAGCTACATCTGTATGAGCTCACACCATGTGAGCAGGTTTGTTTAGGTCTCTTTTAGTTTCAGTGGGATGCTTGAAACAGGAGGCTAGGCTGTACAAGGCAGGAGGGACTACAGTTTTGTGGCAGGATACCAAGTAAACTTGAGTGTTTACTGTAAGAACCACATGAATGCAGTTAACATTAAATACAAGGAGTATTTGTGTTTACCTTTTACAGTAAGAAGTATTTTAGGACAGCTGACATACCTTGATATTCAAAGATTTCAAGTAACACCTCCTTAAATCACATTCATTTGTGATATACCTCAGTCTAACTCAGATTACTGTGATTCTTATTTTCACCGAAATCATGCTTCAGAGGAGTTTTCAGCAATAGTTGGTCTAAGGCCTGAGAGTGACAGGGACAGCTTAAACAATTATACAGGTTTAGCTGAATCAGATGTACCACACAACCTAAAATATACTTTAAAATCTTGTAATTAAACTCCTTATTTCACTTAAAGCTAACATTTAAAACACAAAATCCAGAAATCATAATTTAGGAGAGTGATTAGGCTAAGTATTTATCTTTCTTTACCTACGTAAAGGGAAAATTTGAAGAACACAAAAGTTAGGTAGGCAACCATCCTCCTCTGAAGGCAATTGTTCTTTCAGAAAATATTCTGTTAGATGAGATACTAACATTAAGGTTTATTCATGTATAAGAGTTTTTATCCTACAGTATTAGTACCTATGAAGTTAACTGTGACTGCCTTGTCTGTATAGTCTAGTCAGTTCAATCTGTGTAGCAGAAGAATTAGACTTGAAGCCGTGAACAATTTATAGCCTCCTGATCCAAGGAAATGTTATGCAATGTAACATGGATTAGCTGGCCAGAACAGAAAACTTGAAACACACCACTGCATAAATGTCGGAAAGCACATCAGCTCCTGGGTTGTCAAGGCAAAACCCCAAACCAAATTGGGAAACACTGTTGATTTTGCCCTTCTACTCCTGGGTAGGGAATAACTCCGCATTTGAGCACTCCTCACCGCCCTGCGTCAGAGAGACTGCGCCCTTCCTCAGTCAGGAGCCCTGGGCGCCAGTGGCCTGGGCGAGGACAGCGGGGATGGGATGGGACGGGACGGAATGGGATGGGACGGAAGCCTCCCGTGGCTGAAGCGCACCCGCACGATTTCCGCGCACACGCCGGCAGAGCGCTGCTCCGCACAAACTTGCGCGGCCGCCCCGTGGTGGAAGCTCCCTGCTAGGCGGCTTCGCGCCCCACGGAGTATTACCTGTGTGCATCTCCCGGCTGCGAGTGTCTCGGGGTTTTGTGGCTGTGGTAGGCGGAAAGTCCCGCGCTGTGTAGTGCGGATGCGTAGCTCGGGGCGCGGCGAGAAGCCCCAGCGGCACTCATGGCTCCGGCACTCCTGGGGAGCGCGCTGCTCCGCAGGAGTAGGAGGAAGCGCGCATCCCCCAGCCTGCCTGGAGAGGCATCTTCCGCTAGTGCTGCTGCTGCGGCAGAGGGGCTCGGCTGTGGCCGAGAGCCGCGCCCCGGGACGAGGTACGGCTGCCGCTACTCGCCAGCCGCCACCGCTCCTCGACCGGCGCTGCCGGCTCTGCCGGGGCCGCTGCCGGAGTCTCCGCGCGGGCGCATTCCGGGCGGCTGCTCTGAGCGGTATCTGGAGCCCGTTTTCCAGCGCTGCGCGTTGAGACACTTAGAGTTTCCATGGAAATAGAGTAGGGCTGTAAACAAAGCCCCCGCTAGCCAGTTAGGACTGCGCTCGATTTCTTACCTGGGATCCAGGACTCGGTGTTTTGCAAACGTGGAACGTTCTGTGTGCTTCGAGACACCGGGGACTACCGGGCAGTCATAGGGCGCTGACCTGGGAGGTCTCTAGCTAGTTCTCCTCACCTTGGCTGGAGCAGAGCTTTGGTGCTCCTCCAAAACCCTCTAATTTTTACCATTCTTTCAGAACAGGTGGGAGGTGATGGATTTCCCCCAAGCAGTTTTCCCTTCTGAGCTGAGTAACTCAGTTCTTACACAGGCAAGTATCTGAAGGGTGGTTTTAATTTTATCTGAGCCATCAGTGGGAAGTCAGGACATTTTTTTAAAGTAAGCACTATTTTAAAGCATAAAAATTGTTGGGTATGTTATAGCACAAAGCATAAAAAGGTACATTCTGCTGTTTTCACCAGCTGCTATCACCCAGGGCAAGAAGAGTCATTGATCACAGATCAGTTACAGGGCTGCTGGAGAACTGAGTGACATGCACGTCTCCGGGAGCACAAGTGGCAGAATTTGACACAAAAATTTAATGACTTTTCCATTTGCCAAGGCAAACTCCTTCGGCAATTGATATTAACAAAGCACTGCAGAAGAGCTGTCAGTATAATTAGCCTCTGAAAGACTCTACCCAACAGATGGATCGACCATGCTGTAAGACAACTTTCAGAAAGTTCAGTTAGGATCCTTATTTAACTTAGGTAAAAAAATACTCATTTTAGGGTAGGTGATCAGGGAACAATTAACTTTAGTCTTCAACAGATGAGGTCAGGATGGTGTGGAAGATTAAAGAATGTGTTCCATCTTCTTTCACTCGCTTCTGTATTATTCCCCACCCACTGCTGGTGAATCACTGCATGTGCAAGTGGAGCACAGGGAGCTACTGGGTGGAAGTGACGTGCCAATCCATCTAATCATCTGAAGACAGCTCTCCTGTTAGTCACAAATGAGAACAGAATTAGTCCTTTTTAGGCCTGATGTTCTTTGCATTTGTGACCATTTTCCCACCTAAAGGTGATGACTAAAGTTTTTTATGCAAGTATTTGACCTGGTTCTAATCTGCGGTAGAGGTGATTAAGACCATCTCCCAGGGCACCAATTTACCTGTACATACATTGTTCCAGTAGAGCTTTTCACTTTGTTGGCCCCACTCCTCAAAGCAGAAACTCCCTCCTGGACAGAGTCAAGTTTTAGAGATGCTATATCTTTCTGTGAAAACTTCTGGCTATAGCACACTGACATATTCTGAAAAAAAAAAGAAAACAATCTAAATTCTCTGACAGAGCCCACAGTTGGGAAATTATGGTTTCTCACTTTGCACAGCTATGATTTATGTGAGATGCCATTGTACCTTTGTAGAGGTACAAACAGCCTACCTCTTATTGACCATTTCTAAGGTGGGCAGTCACTTACTACCTTTTCCCACATGGTCTCCAGAAATTACATGCTTCTTAGAATGTTCCTCCTCAAAGCAATTTTCTCTAAGAATAAAATATCATACTTGTTTTATTAGTTGTCTTATTTCATGAGGGTTCACTAACCGTAATGTACTGTGGCAGGTGTGGGTTTGTCTGGTTTGCTTTTTTTTCCCCTGGACCTGTAAATAACACCAGATTTCTCTCAGCTGTATTTGGACAATTCATCACCGATACTTGCGCACATCAGAGGCAATTACTATTCAGACCATTATCATTTTTTCCTTTTCACTGTTTGTGTACCTCTGTCTTGCCAGTAATACTACTGAATAATAAAATAGGTGATTTAGAGATAGGAAAAGTACTGACATTAAGAGGCATCTAATGTCAGGACTGACAGCAGATACTAGTACAAGTTCCCTAGAAAGCAGCCTCCATAGGGCTGTTGAAACCATACAGGAGTCCTTGAGGAAGGATATATATTCCTTTTGGGAGTGTTATTCCAGTATCTTAGAAAATTTAGCCTAACTGTGAAAGACAGGAAGACTCAGAGCTCCAATAGAAGTCAGTGAGAACTGGCAAATGTCACAAATAACACAAGGTCTACACCATCCTGAGTCAAAGCTTGCCATGGGTCAAAGTCTAAAGTTATTGTAAAGTCTACTACCAGCAGAGCACTTATCCATGCGCAAGACAGTCTAAAATGTTAGGACATAGCTTCTACAGAGTTTGAGGCCTTTTGTGAGATACATATAAAGCATTTCTGTTGGTCAAAAATTTTCGCACATACCAACCAAGCTGTTCATTCTGCTCCAAAATACTATTGAAATATTATTTAAAAGATACTATTAAAAACACCACTAGTGTCCAGGGTTTGCATGGCCCATCCTTTCCACAGATTGTTACCTCATATAAAGCAGCTGGGCATGAAGTTAGCAAGCCTTGGGCTACTAAAAACATTGCAATGCTTGAGATGCCTTTTCAGTGAAAAGCGGGATATCTGACAGATAGCTAATAAACTACTTCCAAGGGTGAGCTTGTAACTGATCATTTTTGGTGCCTAACATGTGTCATCCCATTTGTTGGCTTGTGTTATACACATTGATGCTTCTTCTGGATGATCATGCTGAATGAAGCACAGGGCCTATTTCTGCTTCACCTGAAGCTGGGTGAGAGCTTGTGTATCAGTGTACATGAATTTGAAACCCGAGTGGACAGAGTGGAGTAGCTGTAGCAGGAAACATGACTGAATATTTAGCCAGATGGACATAATTTAGGTTATATATCAAGCAGTCTTTAAGTAACATTACAGATGATCAGGATAGCTTGGCTGCATTGTTGAAAATGGAACTGCAGCAGCAAAACTCTCAGCAGAGATTAAGCATGTAATCATTCATGCAGCTTCTTTGGGTTTGTGACATTAAAGTGTTTTTATGTTTGGTGTCAGTTGAAGTCATTGCAGAATAAACATGCTCTTAGACAAATGACAATTTGCTCCTATTCTTATTGTACTCAACAGCAAAATGCCTGTTTAGTCTATGGATAGCAGGCTTTTGCCTCAAGGAGCATGAGTTCCCTTATCTGTAATACAGTAATTTGAAAGACAAGTAATTCAGTGGTACTGACATTCATTACTAGAAAAGGAAAACAATAAAAATAAAGTTAAAACTTTCAGAGAGTGGTTCCACATTTTCATAGTGGCGACTTCAGTTTGGTTTACATACAGTCGAAACCACAAATCACTCAGTGTATTTTAAGATTTGCAGAGGGATTGCATTACCTGAACACATGACAATATATTGTAATGAAAGTAACAGTCTTGTTGTATGACATCTTTTCCATTTTTAAGAGTTACAGTGAGAGAGAATTCAAATGGGTTTATCTCTTGGCATATTTTTCTCATCTGTTTCTTAAAAACATCTTGTTCCTTTCTTAATGCCTTTGTTTCAGAGCAGTTCTGCATTCTTTTGCTCTGGCTGTTCTGTTTCCTTAGTTGAGATACTTGTGTTCTGTTTATTGTACTTATATTCTCTTTTTGCAGTGTCATGCCTTCACACAAATAAACATCTGCACACAAATAAACAGTCTTCCAGACCAGAGTGCTTTTGATGCACTGAAAAAAATTTACTCCCTGGGAGATGATAATCTTTAACACGATGGCTATCTTCCTACTCCAGTGTTCCTGTGACCTGATAGTGGTCATCAATAGAATAAGAGTTACTGAGGAGTCATCAGACATCTTTGTGAGACTGATGCTCCAGCTGGAGAGACAGATTGGTGTTGAGACTGGAGATGCACAGAATAGCTTGGAACTGCTGATGCCTCAATTCCCTACAGAATGCCGAGTTTTCTACAGAACATAACTTGATGCTATGTGGCATTTACTGAACAACATATATTTTATATAGCTACAGTGGAAAAAGTTTGAAAAGAGCCTGTCTGTTTATTAGAGGAATTATTTACTTGAATGTTTTAGTGCTAACGTGTGTGAAATGCTTCAGAGAAGATTGAATCTTCAACAGATTCAGTCATCTGGGGTAGGCACACACAGTATGGCACACACATATGTACTGTGTATATATTTGAAAAACTTGGTGACTAAGGCAGCCCTTTCTATTACTCCACTGCACTGGAAAAAGCCTGACCTTGCATTCATATGCGGGGTGAATAACTGTGAATATTTGTTGCTGTCACTGTGAGTCCAGGTCATGAGTGATATGTACGATCTATCGTTGATCTCTTATTGTTAATAGTTATATTTACACAGTATAGAAGAGGCCTTGTGAGGCTTGCTTGACCTGTGTTTATGTGTTTAAAGGTTTTGTATTTTCTAACCATTAAAATATGAAGTATTGTGAATTACTTCATTTACTGCTGAAATGGAGATCCTCATGACTAATGACAAAACAGAGAAGGAAGACCATACCTATCTGAAACTTTGGAAATGGCAGAAACAATGGCATTTCTCTATTTGGATTTGGCTAGGTCACAAGTCTGCTCCAGCATAGACTTCTTTCCATGGATCATAGCATGGAGTCTGCTGCAACATGGTCCTCCATAGGCTGCAGGGGAACAAGTGTCACCATGGTTTTCACCCAGGACTTCAGGGGAATCTCTGCTCTGGTGTCTGGAGCACCTCCTCCCTCTCCTTCTTCACTGACTTTGATGTTTGCAGAGCTGGTTCTCTCGCATTTTTCTCACTCCTGTCTCTCAGAACTCATATGCAGAATTTTTTACCCTTTCCTAAATATGTTATCAAACTGGCACCACCAGCATAGGCTTAGCTTTGGCCAACAGCAGGTCCATTTTGGAGGCAGCTGAAAATGGCTCTAGCATGGGGGCAGGTACTGGTGTCTTCTAACAGAAGCCACCTTTGCAAGCCCCACTGCTATCAAATAGCTTTTAAAATAGCCATCTTGCCCATATGGGTAAGAACATTATGTGGAAGTAGTGGCATTATCCTGACATAAAGAAAAGCTTTATTTCCCCCTGCCTTAGAAATACATCTGTTGCCCTTAAAAATCTCTATATTGGACAATAATTCTCTTTTTTTTTGTAATGTGGATGGATCATTCCACATCCATAGCAATGAGAGTCCTTAGCTCTACATGCCCTAGAGTGTCACTGCTTCAGACAGAAATATGGTCTTTTGGGGATCTTCATCTTAGATCTCTGCCGGAGTGTATCCACCTTTGCTCTGCTCAGGCAGAGACTGTTGCATGTTAATGACCCACATATGACTGAAGTTCTTGAAAGACATTATATACAGTCCGCACTTACCTTCTGGCTGCTGCTGCCGTTAAAATGTCAGCAGTGCCCCAGCTTCTGGTTTTCAGCAATCTGGAGGTATGCCTGCACTTCCCTTTCTCAAATCGAGGACTTCAGTTGCAATGCAATTGAGCCAAGCTCCTGGAAATACAGTGTAAACATCAACCTCAGTGATGGATTCTGAAAACTTCCCATGAGGCTCATGCTGCAAACAATGTTAAATCCTTTATTATGTGCAACTTATTTTTTAGCTATAATTAACATGATTCCTTACTTGGAAGTTATCCATGATGTAACTGTTGCCGTAGAACAGGAATGTGCCTGGAGGTCATTCCTTACCTTGAAAAATTAATCTGGAGCCTTGAAAGAGTATAGGCATTTCCATTTTCCAATAAATCCAAACTCCTAACACAGCCTTCAGGGTTTGTCACTGCATTTTCAAAGTGCTACTTATCTGGGTAACTTCTGACTTCCAAACTCACTGGATTTTATGCCCTTTGAAGTAGATCTTCTGCAGCAGTGTTTTCTGTGGGTAAGAGAGGGCAAAGTATTTTCTGGATCATGAAAACAGTGAATGGAAAGTAAAATTTTCCATCTTGCTTTATATGAATTTGTTCAAGAAACAGTAAGTGGAACAGGATGCCCAAATAAATTGTGAATGCCCCATTCTCAGCAGTTTTCAAGGCCAGGCTGGACAGAGCCTTGGGCAACGTGGTCTAGTGTGAGGTGTTCCTAACCATGGCAGGGAGGTTGGAACAGGATGATCTTTTAGTTCCCTTCCAACCCAAACCATTTTACGATGCTATAGCTGGTAGCAGTTTGCAGAGCTAGTCATGCCAGCTGCATAAAAAAATCATCCTGCTGCTGGGAACAAGGGTTTTTGAAAAAAGTAGAAGAGCTGGCCAAGATAACAGCCACCACCCTTCCAGCTCTGCACCTCACTATGGAGATTTGTTGATTTTCAGGCGTCCATTTTCCTCCCAGCTCTTTGGAATATCCCACTGCTCTGTATAGACCCGCAGAAATGGTTTTTTCCATGGGCCATACAGGATGGTGAACCACTTGGCCAGGATGAATCAGAAAAATACACAGAAGGCCTACAGTGACAGCTGTATTTTCTCAAAGTTTGATATTTTACTGATTTGATTTACTTCTTAAATAGCTTTTTATTACTTCCAGCTAAAAAAATAAATAGCAAGAACAGCAACTTGACAATCCTTATTAATCTGCTTTTTTCTCTTCATGATAAATACAGAGCAGAACCTAGTTGTATGGCTTAAAATCCCAAACTCAAACTTTGTAACTTGCTCCTTAAAATTGCTTGCTTGTCCCCTTTCCAGGAAAGATTTATTTCCATCTTCAGTTTGGCCACGAGATGGCAATAACTTGCAGACGAAATGCTGAAACAGCCAGACAGATTTGAAACTCTCCCTTCCCGAGCTCTTCCCTGTGCTCTTCCCCCTCCTCTTTTGTTTCAATATTTAATTGCATTTATTTCGGAATTACTAGGCAACCCACCCCCAGATGTGTAATTTAAAGGTGATGTGCTTGCAGTGAGACTTTCAGGATCTGCTCAGCAGAGCACCATCATGTGATACTGGGATAAGGTGGAGTTTGGCTTTAAGGGGGAGTCTCCAGCCCTTCTCACCAATCTTTAGGATCTCAGCTGGAGGAATACCGGAGGATCTTTCCCTGTTCCTACTCTTTCTCAGTCTAGCCTCCTGAGCCAGCCCCATAGCAGACAAAAGGCGGACAGAGCGGTTGCAAGGTGAGTTTCCCCTGAGGTTTCTTTCCTGTGACTGTGGGTGGCTGTGTCCGGTTTGGCTGGTGTTTGCTTGCTCTCTTAGGCACAGATGACAAAATCCCAGGCAGGGGTAGGCTCCAGGTTGGACTTGTGAGTGGCTGGGTTAACCATCACCTTGGACAGTGTTTTGTGCTTCCTTTGAAAGAGCTGCAATAGTTTTACAGTGTATTTCCAGTCACCTCACAGAACGTTATTTCACCCTGTTTGCTGGTGCTAAACTTTTGACTCCTGGAGAGTAAGAAAGGTGTGTGCTGGAAGTGACTGTGCAATCCCCTGAAGGGCTCTGTGGGCTCTTCCCATTCCACACCAGCATGCAGCATGGGGAAGGATCTCCCTCCTGGTTTGGGAACTGGCCAGATAGGGGACAGGTTGCCATGCAGCTCTCCAGGAGATGCAACTTCATCCCCCATCTGATATCTGGTCCATTTTGGAGTGGTGGGCAGGAAGAAAGGAATCCTTGTCACTTGCCAACAGTGCTGTGTATCTGAGCTGTGCTGTTAGGTAGTATCTCTGCTATGAGGAGAGGCAAGGGAAGGAGTAGTGGCATTTTCTGATTTTGAGTCTGATATTTAATAAATAAGAAAGAGCAAAGCTTGGCTCAGGGAAAAGAGAAATCAAGAGCCTGAAACATATGTCACCTCATTGCTGGGTGCAGTCCAGTCCCAGCTGGTGGGAAAACCTGCCCAGTTCTCTCCTTGCAGCACGTAGCTCCTCATCCACTTTGCTCCTGCCATCACCCCATCAAGTCCCAGGGCTGGACTGCCCATCTCGTGCTTTGTGAGTGACAGTGGAGGTCATGATGTAATCCACATGTTGATTGTCAGGCTGGGATAAAGTCATACTTTTAGAATTGAAGAGTCCTGGCTCTCCACATCACCCGTGTGCTTGTCCTTTGGGCAAAACACCTCCTTCTGCCTCTGGCTGAAGTGATGCTTCAGGAGGCCCTGGGTGTGGGAGGTTGTTTAGACTTTGTGGACTAGGGAGGCATGATAAATGTAGTTAGCAGAGGCAGCAGGTCTCAGAGATAATGCTCAGGTGCATGCCTATCCAGCTTGAAAGCTAGAGCAAACAAGCCATAGCAGAGATGCCTTTTGTCCAAAATCACTGATATTAACTTTGATAGTAAAACGTCACTCAGTGTCAAGCTACAACACCTGTTTCAGTTTTGTTTAGCCAGGTGGTGATTATAAGGAGCCAGCACAGTTAGTTGAGGTTAAGATGCTAGTGAGAAGATATGGTGCTGGCAAGGTCATCCTTTGATCCTCATGAGGAAGTGCAGCTGCAAGCCCAGCTCTCACATGCTGACTCTACCCAGACAGGAGGCAGCCCCAGGCTTGGTCTTCAGCAAATGGCTGATTAAAAAGGTGTCTGCTACAATAGAATCATAGAATGCCAGGTTGGAAGGGATCATCTGGTCCAACCTTTCTAGGCAAAACATGACTTAGACTAGATGTCCCAGCACCCTGTCCAGCTGAATCTTCAGTGTCCAGCTGAATCTTCAGTGTCCAGCTGAATCTTCAGTGTCCAATGTTGGGCAATCCACCACTTCTCTGGGGAGATTATTTCAATGGCTGATTCTTCTGACTGTGGAAAATTCCCCTTTTGTATCCAGTTGAAATCTCCCCAGTAACAGACCAAGTGACAGACAAAGATCATTCTGTTCTGGAGTCTTGGAAGGCACGGAGATTTATATTGAGTATCATTTAAAACCAAAAGCTCACCCATTCAGGGTAACTTTTAATGAAGTACATTTTAGTGGGCAATGTTTTTACAGCTCCTGTGATAAGTGCCATATGGAGCCGGGTTTGAAACCCACTTGTGGGAATTTTAAGTAGCATTACTTTCATTATTTTAACTTAAGGTTAACTGAGCTGTAAATTTGGCTCATGGGAGAGAGCACACAGAGGGAAAGTTCCAGATTCACTGCAGCTGCCACTGATGGAGAGTACATGTGTGTCAGGTTACTTGATTTCTTTCTTTTCTTTTTCTCCCTCCTGAACAGATATGCCCGAGTTTCTCTGATATTAAAATTCAAGGCCTTGTAAAAAGGTTGTCATTTAGGCATGTCTGTTTGTGTTGCTTGGATAAAGAATTTTTCTGCAGTGTTTAATTTTTGCTGTTTTATCTTTCATCTTGTTTTGTTCTTTCTTCGCTGCACAGCCCTGCTAGCTGAGATTAAGGTGTTCAGAGTTCCTGATTTGCCTTTGACTCAGTGGGAGTGTTGCTGTGGGCACTCGGCCGCTCAAAGTCAAGTGAACATTATTAGGTAAAAGAGAACACATCAATTTTTTGAATCATTTTTCCAACCCTCACATTACTCAGATGGGCTTTTTCGTCCTGATTATGTGGTTGCTGGCTATAATTCCATTTAGGTAATCTTGAGAGAACAGACCTTTACAGGTTAAATTTGTACGAAGGAGGTGTAAAATATAAAGTCAAGGCTATGCTACTGGAAGACTGAAATTGCTTCTCAGCTTATTCTGGTTAACTTGTGCCGGCGGAAATGGGTCGGGAACAGTTTGGGAAATGGTCGCGTCCCTGCTTGCCGACCTGCAGTTTGATCCTGCCTTCTTCCTTCCTTCCCCCCGACTGTGGTGCCCGCTCCCGCCTCGGACCACACGATACAAACGCCGCCGTCCTCCCGCGGGGCTCTCTAACCATCCATCCCACCCGCGGTCCGGGCCGTTCCCTTGGCACCGGCGAGGCGAGCGGCGGCGCGCATTCCACCGGCCACGGGCGGCTCCTCTCCCTGCGGGACCCGGGGGCTCCGCAGCTCCACGAAGGGGGGCAGGAGTGCGTGTGTTGGGGCGGGCGACGTGCCTGGGGGTGACGGGCCCTGCTCCCTTCCTTCTCCCCAGGTGGTGAGAGGGACACGCAGCGCAGAGGAGCGGGCTCGGCCGAGGGTCCCCAGACGAGCGCAGTTTGAACGCCGGGAGCGCTTTGGATGCCGGCGGCGGCAGCGGCTGCGGCTGTGAAAGGTGCGGAGTTGGAAACGACATGAATTCTTCAGTTCTCACCCCGCTGGGAAATATGACCGGTCTGCTGAATTTTTCGGAGAAGAACTCGCAGTTCTTGCAGTTTGAGGATGAAGACTGCCATGTGCCTTTGGCCATGGTGTTTACTTTGGCCTTGGCTTACGGCACTGTGATTATTGTGGGAGTTTCTGGGAATCTAGCCTTGATTGTCATTATTTTAAAACAGAAGGAGATGCGCAATGTTACCAATATACTCATAGTCAACCTGTCTTTTTCTGATCTTTTAGTGACTATCATGTGTCTTCCTTTTACCTTTGTGTATACTTTAATGGACCACTGGATTTTTGGGGAGGCCATGTGCAAATTGAATCCTTTTGTGCAATGTGCCTCAATTACAGTCTCAGTCTTTTCTTTAGTCCTCATTGCTATCGAACGCCACCAGCTGATCATTAATCCTCGTGGCTGGAGGCCAAACAATAGACATGCCTACATGGGGATTGCTGCCATATGGATTTTAGCCACAGCTTCCTCTTTGCCTTTCCTGATCTACCATGTGTTAACAGATGAACCCTTCAGAAACCTAACATTTGATGAATATAAGGACAAATATGTGTGCTTGGACCTGTTCCCTTTGGACACTGCCAGACTTTCTTACACCACAACGCTTTTAGTGATTCAGTACTTTGGACCCCTTTGTTTTATATTTATTTGCTACTTGAAGGTAAGAGACAATCCTGTTGCAATATGTACTTTTTCTGTCTGATGTTTGTTCATCCTTGCAAAGTTGATGGCTGTAGGTTAAATTATTGCACATTTCTCTCTGTTGAATTTCCTGCAGATATACATACGGCTGAAAAAAAGGAACAACATGATGGACAAGATAAGAGACAGTAAGTATAGATCCTCTGAAACCAAAAGGATCAACATCATGCTGATCTCAATAGTGGTTGCCTTTGCAGTTTGCTGGCTGCCTCTCACAATCTTCAACATCGTCTTTGATTGGAATCACGAAATTTTGCCTGTTGCTACCTGCAGCCACAACCTGTTGTTCCTGATTTGCCATCTCACTGCCATGATCTCTACCTGTGTGAACCCTATCTTCTATGGGTTTCTCAATAAGAACTTCCAAAGGGACCTGCAGTTTTTATTTCACTTTTGCCATTTCCGCTCCCGTGAGGAGGATTATGAGACTATAGCCATGTCCACCATGCACACAGATGTTTCAAAAACCTCTTTAAAGCAGGCAAGCCCAGTAGCATTTAAAATAATAAGTAGTGATGATGATGACAAAATATAAGGAAGTAATAAATATTCTCCACCCAACTGCTGGAAGTGTGATTGCAGGTGAAACATGTCCAAGGACAAGCTCAATTACATAACAAGAACAGAATGAGTAGTGTTTTTCTTCTTTTTCCAAGGAACTTTGTTGTCACTTTGAAATTGGACTCTGCATTTTTGCCCCTTTTACTGCTTTAATGTTCACAGTAGTTTTATTATAAGACATGGTCAGACCTACTACTACCTATGGTTTTCATCAGCTGTTTTTTGTTCTGTTCTCTTTGTACAGTTATGAGCTTAAGCATAAAGACATATTTATTGATATTTTTTTTTATTTTTTTTTTTTTCTTTCAAAGAAGTGCTTTTCAGGAGTGTTCACCTAAGACAATTAGAAGCAATATGAATCCCAGGAAAGCTGTTACTACAGAGGATACCCATCCCAGCATAATATTAGGACATTCTGATTTGAAGAGTTCTTTTTTTTCTTTCTTTTTTTTTTTTTTTTGTAATCCAGCTTTTGATTGATGTTAAAATCCTGTAAAATCAGCCTAGGCATGCAGAAAAATGATTCTGTGAAACCTGTAGAATATGTTAAATGGGGACTTGCAGTCGTCTCATTCATAGAGTCAATTCAGGCTGTAACCTCTTAGGTTCAAACACAAGATTAAGAGAGAAATTTTGTTCTCAATTAAGAGAAAAAACCTCCACAGAGAAGGAGATAACCCTGATGTTTCACTACAGCCAATGAAAGCTCAAATGGACCTTCAGTCCCAACTGATTGCAGCTGATTGTAATATTACAGGCTTTTTAATTTAAAAAAAAAAACAAATCCCATTTTCATCTGCTGTCACTGACAGGAGTTAGTGTGGCTGGGATTATTTGTATTATCTGTTCCAATCCTGTGAACCACGTAAGTTCTCCTTGAGATGTGTGTCCAGAACCTAAAGGGAAATGGGACTGCTCACTGTACGGACAAAGTGCAATTCCATCCTCACAGGGGGCATTGAAAATCAGGTATGGTACTACAATAAATAAGCTTTAGCTATCTGAGGCTTTTCAAAATAATTAGTGCTGATCTATGTAAATTATGTATAGGCTTATAATATTGTGTGTTCAGATGTATAAACCTGGATTATCTCCAAGACAATGAATGGTTTAATTAAGATCTGCAGAATTTAAAAGGAAGATATGAATATAATTCGGGTGTAATCAGCATGTTCAACTTCCAAACTCACAGTGGTTACAGTTGGTTGAAGAGCAGAAATATTTGCCAAATACACAAAATAGAGCTCTGTATGTTGTTGTTCAAAGTATATATACTTTAATTACACAAAATATACACAAGTAGGTCCCCAGCTGAGGGAAACCCATATAACTTGATTGCTGTAAGTGAAACTACAATATCCACCAGCTGAGTTTCTGTGTCATACAGTGTACTTTGCTGTATAATCAATGCCTTTTTGAATAATCAGCTTTTTCAAATACAATATAGACCTTACTTCTAGCAAGGTCACTTTAAACCATTCTGGCTGTGAAGGTCTTTGAAATGTCTATAAATGTAAATGTAGCACGAATGGCAATCTGACCTGATGTCTGTCTGAGCAAAAAAGATCTCAAGATGTGATGGTAAATTTAATATGTTCTAAATTTGACAAGGATAAATGCCTAAGAAATGAAAATTTTTTTGTTTGCCAGTATTTAAAAGTCAAAAACTGTGCCTTGTGCTGTCCTATAAATAGTGTAGAATATTAAAGTAGCAATGTGTTCTTGTGCATTATAATTCCATGTATTTGTCTACTGGAAGATAATATAATTGAAAACAAAGTTTCTGTGGTTGAGGACATGCAGGAAATGTAGAAAATGAATTATAAGACAGAACTTTCAGAGTTTTGCAATTTTGTGTTTTATGAGATTACCCTTTCTTTGTAGTTCCATATGGAACATATTGCTAATAATTTGACAATGATCTCCTGAAATTTTTTCGTGTTACTTTACAGTAATTTTCAAATGCGCGTATTTTCACAGAGATACAATGTAGGAAACCAACCAGGTTTTTCTGTTAAGAATTTCACAGATGGCTTTTCCCATTAGGAATAGAAAAAACCCATCACAGTGAATTTTATGTTCGCGGTTTTTTTCCCCACATTTTTGGGAAAAAAATCCCAACCAAAACCCACCACCAAACCCAAACAGAAGAGCAGTCCTCTTCCAATACAGTGCAAGAAAATAAAACAGAATTATTTGAGAAAGTTCCCAGTTAGTTTGCTGAATTAGGTATTTATAAAGAATAGGAACAGTAGCAACTTCAGGTACCTGCTGGTGAGCAGAGATGTGAAACTGGTGTGTCCTGAGATTCAGATATCTTCAGTGGGATACCAGCGTAATTCTTCCTGTGTCACACTTACTCTTGCTTGAGGCACAGTCTGAAATCACACAGCCAATCTGATACCACCCCATACTTTCTCCGGATTTTTTTTTTTCTCCTACATTTCTTCTGAGACTATGTGTAAGGTGTTTTTTGCTACTAATTCCTGGTAAACAAAGTGAAGTATAAACAGGAGCATTCCTTTGCATCAGGAGACATTTTCTGCTGTCTTAGGATCGGCCTTGTCTTTTATGTTCCCTTACTTTCCTGGAAGAAGCCTTTCTGAGCCTCTGCTGAAGACACAGGCTAGCACATCATACAAATAGCACAGTGAATGCTGCCTGAAATGACAATGGGAACAAATACAGTGGAAGGAGCATTCAGCAGGAAAACGCATTGGAGAACTTCAGAAGCAAAATCATTCCTCTTCTGAAGAATTTGTTGTGAGGACAAAGATGAAAGCAGTCTCTCTTGAGGTGCTGCCCTGACATCTGCAGGGCATAGATGACATCTACTGAGAGCACTATTTTTGTCTTTGGTTTCATGACTTCACGCTGGAGTCCTCAAAAGCCACTGGAGACTTTCCCCTCCTGACACCTGGCTAAAACACTAATCCTCTTTTTCACTTTCAGAGCTCCAGCATGGCTTCTCATCCTCTATATACTACATTTCTTTACAGGATGAGCTGCCAGGTTTCATGTTTCTCTATCATTTCTCAGTCGTTCTGGTTTGATATTTGTCCATTCTAGGTTCTCTCTTGTCAAACTCCTCACATTTCAGCACATGCGCATTCCTAGTTCCAAAGCTTGAAGACTCCTCTTATTCTTTCAGACTAGTAGAAAAGTTTTACTGACAGAAAAACAGAACAGTGAGGGATCTGTAATCTGTCTTACTATTTATGTGACATACATTTCATGTCAAATCTACAGCCTTAAATTACAAATATAACTGTTTAATAAAAGGTAATATCTGCTTCATTTGTCAGTTATTTTGTCATCTTAGATTTCACTTTCATCCACCATAGGCATTTAAAGCTTCTGCATAATCTAAATGCAACTGCATATTTGTATGTTTTTTTATCAAGTACTTCTATATTCCATATTGCTTTTTTTCCCACATATTTCCCAGTTGTGTCATTGCCATTAAGTACACTAATCCGCAACTTTCACATCTTCATTTAAAAAAGGGTAATGGTGAAGAAAGTAACTAATCAAAAATAACTGCTTTTGGTAGGCTAGAAAAAAGCTGGATATTAAAAACAAAACCAAACCCACCCTCACCCCCATACACACACCCCGAGATCCCCGCCTCATGAAAGAAATCATATTTCAATCAGAAAAAGGAATTAACTTGACAGGATCCTCCAGGTCACTTGAGCTGATGCTGACTGCATCTCAACACTGATGAAGGTATGCAAGGCTAAGGGTTCACATATTCTGACTCTGCTGTCTTGCAGTACACTACCAGCTATTATTAATGGATGCTAAAAGCAAAATTTGATACTGACTCATGTTCAGACTGTAAATCAGCATATGTTTAAATCCAGACCTATTCATCAAATTCTGATTCTGACCTCAGGAAAATGTTCTTAGATCAGTGAAACTGTAGAATTTGCTTAGTGTCAATCATTTGCCAAAACACTCTATTGAATAAGAGAACACTGCTGTCTGGCAGCTCACACTCTTTCCTAAAAATCAGATTTTGGATTTCAGCTTATTATAGAAATAAATGGCCTATAGTTTTTCTCAGGATTTTTCTCCAGATTTTCTCTGAAGTCCAGTGCCTGACAATGCTTCAGTTTAAGGCTTTGCTTCCTAAATCTTTCTATCAAAGAATTTACCAAACCATGGCCTAGAGAATTAATAAGGAAACTTTCTTTTTTAAATTCATATTTTGAAAACATAATAGTAGGAAATGTGATCTTAAATAATACTTCTATCTGCAATGGATTAAATTCATTCAGCTGAGTAGAAAGGGTGGAGAAATAATAATTGTAAAAAAGTGATAAATTTTGTTGACAGCCATTTCTCAGCTGAAGGATGCATGCAACTCAAAGCTCTACCATGTCCTGTCCATTGCTGTGTTCTTTAATATGTGGTATTTGCTTCCCTGAGTCATTATCAAATTCGATGTAAAAGAAAATTCCATCTTCTCTCTATGTTTTTCAGGATTTGAGTGTTTGAGGATTATGTGTAAGAAACAAAAATATGATGAGCTTTAGTCTCTTACACTTTAATTGCCTGTGGTCAGAAGTAACTTCGGTTCAGTATTTCTGCTCTTGCAAAACGGTGTTAATGGTTTAATTGAAGTTGATATTTTAAATATTAGGGAAAACATTCACAAAGACTAACTTCATAATGGCAATTTTTATAGCCTCCTCCAGTGGCAACCTGAGGACACTCACATCTGATCTACTTCAGGTATTACACACCTACGAAAACATCTTTCTCTCCCTTACCTGTGCAGGCTGCTAAGGGACAGCCAGCTTCCTAGACCAAGCACTAGGCCTAGTGACTACTGCCTTCCTTCTTCCATCCTCCATGGTGCTTCTGCAGTCACTTCATGTTTCATTCCCTTGGCAGCTGGTTTCTGAGGAAGTCATAGGGATTTATGCTCTTTGTAAAGAGAAGATGGTAAAATTCTATTCAGGACAGTGCTTTAAATAGTTTCTTCCTTTAAAACAATCTTCCAGCAAGTTTCTTGTAGGCAAGTTTCTCAAAATTTGCACTTCATAGAAGTATGTAATTTACAAAGACTGAGTAGGAATTTTGTCCATACAGAACATCCAGCTCATTGCAGCAAAACTGGCTACACACACTGTCTTGTGTTTTCCAAGGATCTGGGTTGATGAACTGGTTATCTGACATAGGCCAGGCTTAGTTGCAAGAAATTTGCACTCGGTGTAAATGGGTTTGAAATTACTACACAGCAGAGGCTCTGTATGGTTAACTTGCCACAGATTATGCAAAATTTCAGCTATACAGGGGAATAGATAGACCAAATTTTGAAAAGAGCAAAAAAGCAAAAGATCCAGATGAGACCTTGATGTATTCTGTAAGATATATACAAAAAGGCTCAAAGGGAGACTCAGGACATCCATTTATTTTGGGGGACAACAGACTGAGACATAAGTGGTTTTTGGGGGGTAAGATGCTGGTCAAAAAGAATGTATAATAAATAGTTTCTCTGCTCCTGTTTTCAAAAAAAAAAACCATGAATCTTTATAAATTACGCTGAATATGTATTTTAAGACTCTTCACCTTAGATTAATCTAGATCTCTTTTTGAGACAAAGGGAACAAAATGTTTTTGGCACAATCAAAAATAACAGCTTTTCATTGCACCCACCCACTACACATGAATTCATTTGCTTCCAATTCTGCACAACATGAAGAACATTTGTTTGTGTCAGGAGCAGTAACCTGACCAACAAATCTCTCCTTGTCTTTCTTGATTTGTGTTCACACTGGTACTGTGCTGCTGATTGTCACTTTTTCACACCCCACCGCACAAGCTATGGCATTTTTATTATGCTATTTTTGTTGTTTCTTAATAAAAGCTCTCTGTGAAAAGATGTTCTTGAAAGATCCTTTTCAATGTGTACTTGAACATATGGGTGAAAGGCCATAAGGATTTGTAGAAATGTGACTGGCAATGGGATGATGTTTCAGGGGGTAGAGAAGTAGAAAATACATTTCTTGCATACTGTTATTCAGCCTTTTTCATTTCAAGCTTTTGTTATAATTTTAAATCATATAATCTAAAGGTCATCTGAGTC
>JASSUY010038674.1:0-16175 GCA_032466535.1 Forpus xanthops | reverse complement strand
GTGGTAGCAGTAGTGGTTTGTGTTATACCTTAGTTACTAAACTGTTCTTATCTCAACCTGTGGGAATTGCATTCTTTCAACTCTCCTCCCCATCTCCCCTGGAGCAGGGGGAAGAAAGAGGAGGGGAGTGAGTGAGTGAGCAGGGTGGCTAAACTGAGTGAGTTATAGCAGCTTAAACCATGACAGTTAGTTTGGAGATGGCGACTCCCAAACATCTGCTAGCTTAGGATACTCCTTCTTGTCTGCCCATCCTGATCTGCTTGCAATAAATTCGGGACGAAGGTCACACTGTTCTAAATCTTTCCCAGGTATCAGAAAGTTGCAGATACGGCTGGTTTCAGCTAGTTTTGTGATTACTGGGGTATCCAACTGTGCCAAAGGTGAAAAGTACACCATGAGGAAGACTGCTTACTTCATCTTGAAGACCCCTGCCCATGACCATCGGAAGACTGCTTACTTCATCTTGAAGACCCCTGCCCATGACCATCGGAAGACTAATTACTTCATCTTGAAGACCCCTGCCCATGACCATCGGAAGGCAGTGCGCAAGCACCAAAAGGGAGGAAACTTACGATAATGAGCACCTAATTTAATTGTAATATCCCCACCACTCTCTTGGGAACCTAATGAATATGCATGTTTGTGTGTAATAAATATCTGCTTGTTTAACCCCTTGGTGTGCAAGTTAGGGGGAGTGATTCCCCTTGCACCCGAGCCAGTAATAAACGTACCTGCTTTATAACTCTCCTTGAGTTGTAGAGTCTGATTCTGTGCTTCACAAGGAGGTTGTAAGACTCTCTCTTATCATGTAGAAAGAGTACTTCATGCACAGGATTGAGAATTCAATCTGAAATACTCAAAACTACAATAGCAGACATTAATCTTTGTTAAGGATTACGTCATAAAGCCTGCAGATTTTCTCCTTGCTGAAAAACTAGCAGAACAGAAAAGAATTCCCCAGTTAAGAAACTGGACAATACTGAATTCATGTCCAGTACCTTACATACTTGCAAGCAGAAAGGCCTACAACTTTTCTCGTAAGAATTCATGTAACACTCCAGGAGGCTTGGCCACCTGAAAAGACTGGTGCAGATGATGCATCTGTGCAAGAGATCTTAGCCAACTGAGAGATAAAAGCAACCGGTTTTGAATGTGAAGAGGTTAATAAACCAGCTGTTAATAGCCTTCATCCTTGGCCAACTAAGATTTAGAGTAACATGGCCATGTACCTCATGAACAGTTGCTCTTCTAAAGGATGCAAGACCCAGTGATGTTCAGCACATGTCACAGCCAGGATGAAGCTATTATCATTACCTTTCCAGCCCTTCAGCACTTTCCCAACAAGCTGTCATTCCTGCTGTGTGCATCTTTCTAAGACTGTAGTGCTCATCAAGGTTTCTGACAGCAGAGCACAACTCTCCTTCATGCAGCTTTTTTACACAATTAGATATTAACACATCAGGGGGAAAAAAGCGCAAAGCCAATAGCTACACACATGCAGCAGACAAGAAGAACTTCATGATATTGAAGCAGCTATGTGACATACTGTCCTTCAGGGTCCAATTAATTTCCATCAGGCCTAATGTTGCAGACATCCAGCAAATGGGATAAGGATGAATGCCACAGATGCTGTTAAGTCTGTGAACAGCTTCAGTGCCTCTGTGTTAACTACTCCAGGCAGAAATGTTCAAAAGAAACTACTTGAGTGCAAATATGCATCACTATACCCCAGGCTGGGACAGTTTTTTCCTTTCTGAGAGTTTATTTTTCAGGCTTGTAAGGCAGCATCTAGAGCTGTCTGACTCCTGCTAGACTAATGCTAACAGGCAAAGTCCTCTGGACTTCATCTCTTTAGAACTTATCTGGAGAAAACCACAGGATGCCCACTTTTCTCTGGTATTATGCTGTGCCTCAGAACCGGGGTTTCTCTGAGACAAAGTAGCTTTGTGCAAATTCACAACTCTGAAAACCACCCATTTCCTCTCATACAGAGCCAGAAAGAAAACTTCTGGTTACATACTGGTTTTCATCACCTTCAAAAGCCCGAAGTAGAGGGAAACATACTTTACCAGACTTAAGGTGGTATTTGATGTTTCCTAGTGTCAAGCACTCCATGAGGAGCCCCACTTCAGGATCACCCAACCCTTCCTGTCCATGCAGAAGTAATTAAACAGGGAAGTCCAAATAGCTTGTATCACTTCAGAGAACAGTTTCTTTCTAATCTTCTTTCTCATCCAGGATAAAGTTTGCTCAATGACAAAATGTTAATTATTAACTAAGACTCAAGACTGGTAATGTTCCGATAATAATAACTGCACAGAAACCAAAATGACTTATAAAGACATCAAGAACAAACCTAAGACAATTGATACAGCACAATCAAGTCTCTAGTCACAAAAATTCTTTCAATTATAACTAAAAAAAATAATAGCACAAAAAAAACACAACACAAAATCCTTTAGCTTGTGTCCAGGAAATCCCTTAACACATAACTCTACACTGAAGTATAGATACTAGTGAATAGCTGGATTTTGGCTTGTGCTTATCTACTTTGCTGAAATATTGTCCAGATAGCTTCTAAAATTTTTATACTGTATTACAGAAACAACTGTCTGGTATAAAAATTATGTACTTCATTAGACACCCAGGCTTCCTGTGTTCAGGCCTAAAAAAGATATCTGCATCTATTTAAGAACCATTAGCATACATTTAACTTGCTACTGATTTACAAGGTCTGCAAGTTTTTTGCACCCCATGACGTCACATACTTTTAGTCAAAGGTTTGAGGAAAAGAAAAAAGAAGGGATATGTAGCACAGTGTAAATCATGTAAATTTGTTCAGGAAGTTCCTCTTATACCGGTACAGAAAACAGTCAAAAACAACCTTCAAAGAAATGGAAGAGGTCAACTAAAAGCCATTTAACCATTGCTGGCAATAGCAAGCACCAGGCATGAAAACCAAAGAAATACCTCAAAGGTCCAGTCTAATTTTCTATTCAGTTAGTTCACCTGGTTTCCAAGCTTTCCTAAATCATTCTTCAGTACTACCACTCACTTAAAAACAAAATGAAAAGATAACCTAAGCCATATGGGAAATCATACCATCGGTCAGTGAAGTAACATTTCAATCCAACGTCACCATTCTCAAGAAAAGGCCACAAACCCTTGGCAGAAATGCAATGGTTTAGCTTTGAATGCTGAGCCTGAAAAAGCAGGACCCCTACCTCAAAAAGGCACTTCACGAGCAGCAAAACAAGTTTAAGAATTGCTGATTTCATGAATGGCTTCTATTTAAATAAACCACCATTTCAATAAACTCCCAGCACATTTAGTAACATATTTTATGATTATTTTTAACCTGACAGCCAGCACAGTTATTTCATAAGCTCTAACAGCTTGCCACTTAGTGTACAAAAATTGTAACATGAGAAAAAAAGCAAGGTGATTTCCATGCCAGAACTGTCCAGGCGGAGAGCTCATGCACTTCTTGCTACTCACCACTTTCTTTCTGAAGAAGCTTCTTTCTCAATCATCCTCTCTTTCACTGCATCCCCAAGGGTTTCCTCCGGGTTTTGCTCCTCCTTCTAAGACCTCTGTAATAAACCTCCAAACTAGAAGACTATGATCTCTCCAAAAAAATATGTCTACGCAAAGTCAAGCAGTTCATCCCAGGTGAACTGAATGGCAGGAAAAATGATAAACCACCCAAACCTGAGCAAATAAAAACCAACCATGGTTTACTCTGTGGGATTCAACATGCAGCCCTACTAGAGGTACAGCCATCCCTGCTGTCTAGATGCACTCAAAAGGGCTAAGGATTCAAATGTCAGTTATTTGCTCTTATTCTTATAGTGAGCAATCTGCTAGGAACTGGAAGTTTGGAGAAATTTACAGTGAGATGAACTTAAAGCCTATTTGGTATGTTTTTTGCAGCACTCTTGACACTTGGTTTTGAAAATGGAAGATCTAAACAATATGGCACATGTAACAGTTAAGAAAACCTTATTTTTAGAGTCTGTGATGGCTGTACAGGAACATGCAAAACATGCTTGTTCCAAAACAAACTGTTGTAATTGTACATCACAGCACTTCACAGCTGCTCCCTATTTTCCTTCGCTTTATACTACATATTCTGCATAAGCATGTGTATATATATATGCACACCAAATAGCTCTTCAGGCATACAGTAGGATTTAGTCTTTGTTATGCTATGTCTGCACCCCTTTCTCCCTTCTGAAAACAACATGAAAATGGGGTCTCAGAGTAGAAGGCCCATGTCCACGTCCAGCCTCCCCACTGCAACACCCATGAGCTGTAGCAACAAGAAACCTGTTGTTCCAACATCCAGTGGTCTCCCACCACCCCTCCATCACTCCCCTGCCAGGCTGAAAATGCCCTACTTGTTTCGCTCTTGTGCTGTTGTAAAGTGTATAAAAACAATAACAGGAAGATGGAGAGAAAAAAAAAAAAGGAATTTTTCTAAGCATTGAAGTTTTTCCAACCGAATTAAATCATGTGAACACAGCCCTACTAAAACAGACACCAAAACTCTCTCTCTAAAATAAATACTACTATAGAAAGGGAAAAGAGCAGGAAGAAAATTCAGAGAATACTCAGAATTATACAACACTTACCCAAAGAAGCCCCTGTTCAGTAACTTGAACTTGAAAGAAGCAGGAATTTATAAAACCTGCTGGACAGCCAACGTTATCACCTTCCCTTCTCCACATAAATCACTAATTATTAATTCATTAATCCAACTAAGCCCACAAACCCACCAGCAAAACCCCAAATTAATTCAAAAACCAAGCATATCACTGCTGATGCATCTGTTTTAGGCAAGAGACTGATGGAGAGCAGCATAAGCCTGACATCTCCTGCAGATTGACAACTATCAACTGTGTGGCTCAGACAGCTCTGCATAGGAACCTCTACTGCAGATTAAATATGTTCAGCTTAGCTACATCATAACAACCCTATTTAAAAGAAGAGAGAAGAAGGAAGAACTCCCAGAATTATTGCAAATTGTATTATCTTTTTTTAATTACTAAGCATTATAATCATCAAATCATTTAGGTTGTAAAGGATGAAGTCCAACCTATGAGATGAAGTCCAACCATTAACCTAAAACTGCCAAGTCCACCACTAAACTACATCCCCAATTATCACATCTACATATCTTTTAAATACCTCCAGGGATGATGACTCCACCACTTTCCTGGACTGCCTTGTTTTATGCTTGACAATCCTTTGAGTCAAGAAATTTTTCCTAATATCTAATCTAAACCTCCTCCCATGCAGCTGGAGGTGCTCTACTCTCATCCTATCGCTTGTAACCTGGGAGAAGAGACCGACCCTACCTCACCACAAACTCCTTTCAGGCAGTTGTAGACAGCCATAACGTGTCACTGTCATCCATTCTCCCCCCTCACCCCCCAAGCCTTCTCTTATCCAGACTAAACACCCCAAGCTCCCTCAGCTGCTCCTCATCGGATTTGTGCTCCAGGCCCTTTCACTAGCTCTGCTGCCCTTCTTTGGACCCACTCCCGCACCTCAATGTCTCTCTTTTAGTGAGGGGTCCAGAACTGAACACAACACTTGAGATGCAGCCTCACCAGTGCTGAATACAGAGGGAAAATAAAGACTGTTCACCAAGGAAGGCTGGATGATGACCAGCTCACTGGGTTTAAGAGGACCATTGTTCTTTGCTGTAAAAGAAAAGTAATGCCTATTTGCAAAATAGTGTTTCTTTGCAATGAAGTCAAAAGGATCACATAAAGTTTATGAGTCTCCCATACAATGGAAATTAATAGAAAGGTTATACCTTAGTCCCAAAGAGCAGGAGAAAACGAAATACCTAGTATAGTCAACTACAAAAAGAAGAAAGAGCTCCAGGGCAGCCACAGAGCAGGAATGAATGCTATTTCACAACCAAAGGATAGGATTTATTTAACACAGATGGACCTCAACCACCCCACAAGCCTGACACATCCTAGAAAACTACCCTGTTAAGAAAAGCTTTGGAAAGATTCAGAAAACTTAAACAACAAAAATATTTTTTTTTTCCAGAAAAATTGCACTTGCTCAGTTTGTTTCACAAGAAGAAACTCAAAAAACCCCACTAAAACACAAACAACAACAAAAACCACCTCATCCACAAACCCATAACCAAAACCTCTCAGTATCTGATGCAGCATTACTTGCTGATCCCCAACCATATAAATCAACGTTTTATAGGACAGTTTTCAAAGTCATTGAGTAGCTGATGAACTTGGAATAATATCTTCTTTATCTGACATATCGTTAAATAACAGTGCTTTTTACTGCCAACATGTCTTGTTTATTTGAGTTTTATCAAATTAATGTGAATTCTAGTTTGAATTCTAAGAAATTACTTAACTGCGGTTTACAGAGACTCCTTCTTTACTGCAATTATAACTTTAAATCTTTTACATTACATTCATGCTCTAAGAAGTTTGCTAATATCATTCCATGTCCACTGTAAGGCATAAAATCACTGAAACTCCTCGAGAAAAGCTTCTTTTTGTGAAAAAGATATTAAAGTGATATTTAAAAGACTTTCTCACACTGGCTATTTATGTAGCAGTAACTATGAAAAGGTCAGTAGAGCACATAAGTCCAAACACAAGATTTAAGGTAATTTTTAAATGATGAGTTGCATAGCTGTCTTTCCTATACAGCTTAAATTATTTGAGTGAAGTATTTCTAAGCTTGGCTTTCTAAGCAATGCTGAGTACCACTGGATGTATCATATACAAACTAGAGGAGGCTGGTTCTCAAAACTAGCAAATTGATGTCAGATTTAACAGTTCAAGAAAAGAAAAAGCAGATGACAAATGGCAGAAACTGTGACTAGTAAACTTCATGAAGAGGCACACTCACAGCAAACCAGCAAATGCTCGTT
Source organism: Forpus xanthops (assembly GCA_032466535.1). Taxonomy (NCBI): domain Eukaryota; kingdom Metazoa; phylum Chordata; class Aves; order Psittaciformes; family Psittacidae; genus Forpus; species Forpus xanthops. Next base: position 9,250 of record JASSUY010038674.1, on the reverse strand, counting down.
TCTCTGCTATTCCCAACCTTCAGCATGTACCATAAAACATTACAGATACTAGATAATTTGCTGGAGAGATAATGGGCAATAAGGGTTTAGGGTATATTACACTGTCCATCTTTACAAGGCTTACTCTACACTTTTGGAAAACATGAATGGAGGAGGCACCAAGTGAATTTCTGATCCCTTTATAACAGGAATGCTTATTTGGATTTTGCTCAGAGAGGTATTCAAAGACTTTGCTGAAGCCAGTAAAATGCTTAATTGCCACCTCGGAGGCCAGACTTTCCTCACTGAACTGGCATGAGGGTATTTGGATGATGCACAAGAGCTCCGCTAAACAGAAAGGGGAATTCATTTAAGCTGGGTTAAAATCTCTAGCTCCTGGACAGCAGGAAAGGAAGGGCAAGGGATAAAGCAGCAACAAATCCAGCAGGCCTGCATGCTGCCTCTGATCCAGAGCGACAGCAAAAGCCAGTGCCTGTGCCCTGCTCCTCCTAGGTCAGTTCCAATGCACTTCTGCAATGGAATAGACTTTCAGTCACCCAAGCTTGCTGAAACACTGCTACCATATACACAAGCCTTGAGCTCAAACAGCAAGCGTGGTATAAACTCATGAGCCAATTTCTCCATGTCAGCTGGAGCACATGGGCTCAGTTTTTCTCTCTTTTGTCCCTCTTAGCCCAGGCTCCTGGAGCTAGCCTCCCAGGCTGTGCTCATTTCTTCCAGCAACCTTTAGATTTTCAGTGGATAGAGGAAGCAAGATTGAGGCACTGCGCTTGTTACTGCAAGAATACAACTTATGTCTTATAACCATTCTTCCTGACTTTTGGGATGCTCCCTCTCACATCCTTACCTTCTTGTAGCAATACTTCACCTCCTTTCGCCTTACTTGAGGCATTACTGCTGCAAAAGCAACTCCGTTATTTTAAGAAGTATGTTCTGCTTTGTTGCACAAGTGAAATATTAATGTAAGGAACAAGGAACATTGCTGTTGTAGCTCAGCACAGCACAAATTCCTCCCCAAATTTGTGACATTAAACTTGTCTCATTTCTATATCAAGCACTGTTTAATATTGGTGTATGTACTATTTTGTTCAAAAACACCCACACTGTAATGCTGCATATAAGTTTGCATAGCACCCTCTCAGTGCCCAAAAAAAGAGAATTAAAAATAAGTCACTGGTATAAGCTTTCTGTTCCATTGCTTTATTCCACCTTCAAAACAGGAGCTTAAAGTTTCAGTGAGCAATACTACCAGACATAATCCACCAAAGCCCTGGATCCCTTGAAACTGCCTTTACTCCCATAGCACAGCCTTATGTGCCCTGAAGCAGACCTTCAAACCCTTTAGTGAATGGGCATGTAAAGACCATGCCTATCTAATCCAGAAGGTGTTATGTTCTCAGAAAAGGGAAGGTGACAGATTTCCAGACCCTCCGGAGAAGCAGCAGCACCCTGCGCAGGCTGAAGCATTTCAGGCAGGAGGTGCTTTGTAAAATTCTCATGTGTCCTGTTCCTGGACAGCACTTGGCTGCCTTAAAGTAACTTGCATGCACTTTTAATTTTGGCTACGCATTCATGACATTTGTTTTCTTTACAGATGCCTTTGTGTTCTGCACAGCTAAGGAAAATACTTATGCATGTTAGCTTTCCTCTCTTGGAATTACTCTAGATTAGCTAAACAGTTACTGGGGTATTTTGGTTACCAGAACAGTACTAGTCATGTCAGGAAATATGATATAACTGCTCAGTTATGCTTTACAGACACTAAAGCACAGTACACCAGTATCTAAAAACCAGAACATTTGTGAACAACATTGTTATATAGCTATTTCTTGTTGAATGTGGGGGAGAGGATAGGAGGGGAAAAGTCACTGTATTTTCCTCAAATACCTCAGAACCATTTGAAACATGTCCATAAAAGTAATATCTCTTCTGTACAGATGTAAAACTCTCCAATGTTGTAGATTCTCAAATCATCTGACAGACCTATGAACAGTTTTCTAAGCTCTCCACCCCGATAAGTTACAAAGCACTCAGGCAGGATGTTAACCAAGCACCTTGGCTTTCAAAGAATGTGTCCTTGTCATTACCCTGTCTCACAGTACAGGCACATCAGAGTTCTGTAAACCACAATGCTTTGTACAGTTACCAAGTGCTTTCCAAACTAATTAACTACTTATGGCCCAAACTGTCATGATGTTTTTGCTTTATTTTCCATACAGCAAATACACAAACACCATGTGCACACAGTTCCACTGACCTCGATACATTATTAGGCAGGCATGTGCGCACACGTTTGGGTCCCAAATACATAAAATTGTGCTTTTTCATGGATATGCAATCTCCTCTGAAAACACAGCACTTCACAAAAGCCCATCACTACAGTTGAGGATAGAAAACTACTAGCGAACCTGAGAAGTCAGGATGGCAGCAAACAGCCAGTGTGACAGCAGAAACTCCACGTGTACCAGGAGCATGCACCCAAACTCATTCTGTTCAAACAAATCACGTTTGCTCTGTTCATCTTTACCTGTCTCACTGCAAGTCTGAACAAGCCAGCCCTGCCATAGGAAAAAACCAAGTCCCCATTGTCTTTCAAAAGCTTTGGCAATTCAAGCACACTCTAAATACAGCCACAGATAGTTATTGCCCACAAGCAATCAGTTTTTCCTATTGCTTTTGAGTCAACACCATTTCTGCTCAAGTCTTCTAAGCATTTATTACAATTCAGCCTGTCAGCTGAATAAATACCAGTTGATTACGTTAATGATGAGAAAGTGCTGTGCTCCTTGGGAAGCCTTTCCCCTAAAGAGTTCATGCAGGGTTATGAGGCGAGTTTTGGCTGAGCACAGAGCGTTGGAGAATGCAGGAGGCCCACAGTGAGCAGCCCAACCCAGGTACAAATTGGCCAGTGCTCCCGCTTGAGGCAATCAGGGAGCAGCAACCCAGATCCTGGCAACAGAGGATGGCTGAGCAATCTCCTCAGCACTGGTGCTCAGGGGACACTTCACTAACACCCGGCTTGCTAAGTTGACAGAGGTAACACTGGCTGTCAGGAAACCAGAGTGCCTTGGCCTGGCAAGCAGCACTCATCAGATCCATGGAACCAGGAGAGCCTTCAGTCAGCCTATCTCAGACCCTGGTTGCTACTACACACACTTTCTTTCCTGATATCCACCAGTACCACCCTCATTCTGCAACAATAGCTGACAGGCTGTTATGGTATCAGTTTCTGTGCCTGCAATACTTGCCAGTAAACAATATTCTACCAGAAGAAAACCGAGGGGAAATGCCTTTACAAAAAAATCAGGCAAAATACTCTTCATTTTATGCATCCAGGTCAGGAGCCCCATATATGAGAGATTAAGACATTAGTCCAAAATATGGATCTGTTTCAGATTTTCCCCTTTGTAACTCCAAACAAGTCACTTAGGTCTATGCCACAAGTCCCATCTCAGTGATGAACGCTCATACTTCCTCATCTCACAATGGTTTATCCTGTCCTAAGACACAATCCATGTTTTCCTGTCCTATCTTCTACTGCTAAGCAAGCCTTGATGCACAAATTCTCCCTTGCCAGAACATTCCTGGGCAAGTCACTCAATCTTCCAGTCTTTGTTTACCTCCCAACAACACAGCACACTGATCTGATTAAGTAGCAGCAGCCTCATCACTGCCTGGGTGAGATTTCCCCACAAAATGGGGCAGGAAAACCACCTATCATACAAAGCCAGGAAGGGGTAGGTCACATTAGAAAATGCCATTAAAACCAACATAGAGATGAAACTATGAATTTCATAAATACATGGCCTTTACTTTACAAATTTATTGTCCAATGGCTATAGCACCTTGGAACTAGTGCAATCCTATCACTTTAGTAATGCTGTATTAATGTTACACAAAAAATGGTTTGTGCTGTTACCAATAAAATGAAGTAAAAATTAACTGCTCAGTGTGAGCCACATCGCAGATGTAAAGCCAGAAGCAATTATAAAATAAAAACAAGTCTATTTTCACCGATTTTTACATGCATTCCACAGAAAGATTTAGCAGTGAGGCACCTGCAAAGATATAAAATGAAGAGCCATGCAAATATGCATTCTTTGTTTTGGAGGAAAATAGCATCTACTGATGAACAGGAGTAACAAATAACTGATATTCACTTCAAAGTCAATTAAGAATAGTGGAATTCTTCCCTGAAATAAGCTTTTTCTACGAGCACTACGAACATACATATTCCAAAGAAATGGAAAACAGGGAGTTAACTACCAAGCAATGAGTATACTAACTTGGCCTAACATCCTAATGAGTGAAAGGCAGAAAATCAAGAGCAAATCCAGCAACACAATAAAGCATAAATGGAGATACGCTTTCAGCCCAGTTACCTGACAACGAATACATTATTGCTGTCCACCTTACTGACACTAACCACATGGCAAAATTTGTCACCTTAACAAACGTTTTGATTCCTCATCATTACAAAACTATTATTTGTTTCTTTGCTGTGAAGATGCAATCATAGAATTGACATTCCTCTGAAATAATGACACCAGCTAAGAAAGCAACAGGTCAGTTTGAAACAATAGCAGATAAAACAAAACAAAACAGAATATTGGAAAGTTTGTGTTCCTTCACAATCAGAACATCCTGTTCTGGCTGCCTGGTGTTAATCACCGGTGTGTGTCACTTCCGGGTCATTCCCCTGCTGCTGAGATGTGGGCAGCATTTCTGCACCCAGCTGCAAGGAGAGCTGGAACAAAATGGGAGCAGACAGAGTTAGGGGATTATTCCCTCTTACTCTTATGTGTTTGCATACTTTAATCATTTTGTACCTGATGCCCGCTGGTCTCTGGGACCCAAGCACACAGGTATTTACACAACCCACTCAAACATCTGAACAAACATCTTTATCCAGAAGTCTCATAGCAGCGATACAGTGCCAAAAACACAAACATACACCAAATACAGGGCAGTAACCCCACAAAATGCAAGGCACAATCTTGCAAGTGAAGAGTCACATGAAACATTCCCATTTTGTGGTACAGTGATCACGTGCAAGCCTCTGATATTCAGCATCAGTTTTGGCCTTGAAATGAGGTGATAATCCATATGATTCCTGAACAGTTATCTTAGCCTTATAAATAATCATCAAGATACGAAGCTGCCCTTGTAACATAACACTTCTTTTGCAAGCCTGTGGTAAACAAAGCCTTAAAATCTTTATTATTTCACTGCAATAAACTGAGAAATGTGCTATTAAAAGCAAGAAATACACAAGTAAAGGTCTGTCAGAAAGCTGTCTGATTAACAAATATTCATATGAATTAGAAAAGAGAAAGCCTTAGGAACCAGCGGCAACTGCATCATATTCCTGTTGGAGAGTGTCATCAAACCTTTCCCCAGTTGGATAAACATATATCTCAATGGCTTAAAAAAAAAAATTAAAAAAAAAAAAAATTAAAGTTAAACTGTGTTTCTGCTCCCTGAGCAGATAAAACAACTGTGGACGTAGACTGCAAAACTCTGTTTTCCCTGTTCCTATACAGGACATATGATCACCTTCCTAGAACACTGATGTCCCTCACTGGGAGCCAATGAGAGGATTCCTGAGTGTCTGCCAACACCGTGTCCTTTGGATTGCTGCAATCCTCCTTGCTATTTTCAATGGTGCCTATAAAGCAGTAACTCACTAGGATCACTCCGCTATCACAGAGAACCTCTTCCACGTTCTAAAAGCATTTTTTCCTTGTTGTTACCTTTTATTAGCTGTTTTTCTCCATCTTTATTAGGTTTTCTACTTGAGAAGCATGCACTATTTCAAAACCTACCTGTAAGTAATTAGATGTGGAAAGAAAAAGTAACTAGAAGCATCACTTTCAACAAGCTGCAAGCCCTTCAGTTCCAGACAGCCTTTATCAGATGTAAATGACAGCTACCACACCTGAAGGAAAACAAGCATCTTGGCTGAAAAACAAGATAACATTTCTCCATCGCATCCACTGTTGCAACTCGGCATGATGCTTTCCTGGGTAAAGCCTGGGAAAGGAGTGGAACTCTGCAATGCCTTCCATGAGTCACACCTAATCCAGCTACAAAGGTCAGATTTGGGGATACAGCACACCCTGTCATTACACTGCTTGGTGGGTCATCATTAGGTCACTCTCCTTGGCTTACCCAGGGCAGGAAGCACCACCAGCTTTCTACAGTCAGAGGGAATCTGCCTCTGCTGATTTCATCTGCCATGAAACAATAACTAAAGTTTCACGTGATACAGTCTGAGGCTGGAGATGCATGATATGCTTAGCAGTAAGGATAAAAACACGTAATAACATGTAAGCACAAGTCCCAAGGAGAAGAAAGTTCCTCTTAGGATGCTTTAACAGCTTAATCACATTTCCTAGAAAACATGATACTACAAATACTAAGCAAGGGCCTATCTATTTTTTTTTCATTATATATCCACTGAGCCAGACAAAGCAATTTACTTTTTTTTTAATTGTTAAAAATAGAAAAAAAAAAAAAAAAAAAAAGGAACAACAGGAGGAGATGAGAAACAATATTTAATATGTTGGGAAGATATTTTATATATTCTACAGTGTTTGGGGACTAATATTTCAATCCATAAGACAATAAACATGGAAAGTGGACATTGGACTAGCCTATTTCTCTTCAATTCTGAAATTCCCACACTTCCGCCATTGGTGGTTAGTGAACATCCTTCCCCCACCCCTGCAGTGGCATTCCTCTCCAGTGTGGTCATCCAGCAATAAACCAACAAGTGACTGTTTTGTCAACTCTGAGCGCAATGAGTGCCAAAACCAAACACCTATGGTCCCTTCACAACCTCTTCTACAAAGGACCCATACTGCAGAATGAATTTGGAAGAGTAGAAACCTCCTGGAAGTAACAGAGTGATACGAAGACACACTTCTAGAAGGACTTAACAGATGCACCAGACACTTTTGGAAATGGAGAACTGTGCATACCAGCTCAGCCCATTTAAATTACACTGAGAGCTTTTTCGTTCAACAGTTATAAATGGAGTCTTCATTACTCACACAAACATAATACTGACCTGTCTGGGTTCCTGCCAAAACTGAAGCAATAAAACTAAGGAACTGTCAAGGCAAAACATTCCCAGGAAAGTTCAAAGCCTCTACACTTGACACTGTAAGAAATGTTTTTTACACCTATTCCTCACACTTACTGCATACTGAAATTCCAAAACTTGCGTAGTGGTATGGAGCTCCCTTTTTTATTCTCTCCCAAACAAGCTCACCCCTTCCAAATCATGTTCTTCAGATTCATGGCAGCAGAGGATATTCCTATTGCTTAGGTGCGGCCAGATAACTAAATATCTGAATTCAGAGGTAAATGGTAATCAACAGAAAGATAACAGCAGTTGCCACAAAGAAGTTCACAAGAGCAGCTTAATCTCAATTCTCCCAATCACCGTCTGCAGGAGCCCCTATATCTATACACTGATAACAGAGGAAGCCTCACCAGATCGAAGCTGAGCATCTTTATCTATCCCTCCTGCTCTAATCTTCTATTACAAGCACATTTCTTTTCTTCCCTGATGTTTTTATCAGGTGAGTACTTTCAGAAAGATGAACAAGATTCTAAAATATCTCAGAAGTCAAAAACACAATAAACATGAAACTGGTAATAAAAAGTGGTAGTTTGCAAGATTTGATTACACTATATTGGCTACAAAACCGCCACTACAGACATCCTTTCATGACACTTCCTCGCAAAATCCCACAGTGGAATAATCCAGAAAATGCTAATTCCCACAAGAAAAAAAAAAAGAAAAGAACAACCTTTTCATTTTGTTGATCCTCAAAAAAAATAAAAATAAATTTAATTTAGTCTCGATTTTTCCAGTAGTTACCAGCTATCAAGCAAGTTTTCAAAGGCATTTATATTCAGACCCTTATAAATGCAGCCATGAAACCAGCTGGTTTTTTACAAGATGTAGCCAAGTTAGGTCCAGAATGTCCTTACTTTGAAAGTCTCAGAATTCTACCTGTATATTCAAAAATCATTAAAGCAGCAAAAAACCACACAGAATTGCTATCAAAGTCCTATCCACATACGTTGCCATACATAGTTAATATCTCTACTTAGCTAGTAGCCCTTTGTTTCCTACAGGAAACATTTCTACAGAAAAGAAAATCATCCTCTTTGTTTGCTCCACTAGGGTATACAGTAAATTTAATAAATCTATTTCTTGAAAATAATATGTAAATAGATTAGAAAAGTAGGATTTAACTAGCACTCAGAAAGATAAGGTAACAAACAAGAAAACACTTTAAGGTCTTCCCATGGGATGAATATTGACAAATTAATGGAAGATGGGGCATTAAGCAATGTCTATTATTCATTCCCATCTATGTCTTTTTGAGAATACAGACACATTCTCTTCCTGACAGTTTTCTTCCTTTCAGATATTCCAGATTTAAAACAAAATAGGAGCTGTGTACTACATTATAATCAGGTTTAAAAACAGCAACTTTCTAAACAACTTTGAAAGATAAAATTTCCATCACAAATAGAAGGTAGCCATTAATTTTAGTGGGACTATATAGGGCCAAACACTAGAACAAACCTTCCATGCTCCTCGTGGAATAAGACATATTAAAATAAAAGCCATTGTCTCCCATCCACTTGTCCTGTTAGGACCAATTAACATAACAGGAACACAAAGACCAGATGAGAAATCGTCGTACCTCACATACTCAGAGGCAGTTACGCTTGTAGTCACACTAAAGGGACATACCTCAGGGCTCATTCCTATGGAGTTAATTATCTCAGGTGTATTTACACTTCATACTTGGAGGATGAAGAAGGCTTGTTATCATTTCAGTTCAGAACTTGCTAAAATTTCTACTGAACTGCATCAAGCACCACTTGCAGCTTGGATCCGTTCTAAAAAACACCAGACAGACAAGAAATACTGAGAAAGAAGAAAAATGCCTTTTTTCCCCTGTTGTGGGTTCAGCAGTAGCAGTCATTTTTCTCCTTCTTGGTAGCTGATGCAGCACTGTGTTTTCGACTTTCAGCCTGGGAACAGCACTGATAACACCCATATTTTCAGTTACTCCTCAGAATGTTTGGTCTGACCAAGGATTTTCTGAGTCTCATGCTCTGCCAGGGAGGAGTGGAAGCCAGGAGGAGCAGAGACAGGACACCTGACCCAAACTGACCAAAGAGGTATTCCATACCACAGCACATCATGCCCAGGATGTAA
>JASSUY010038673.1:0-16018 GCA_032466535.1 Forpus xanthops | reverse complement strand
GTTGACAGAGAGTTTGTGGGTCAGGGTTAAAGGGAGAACAGCGATGGGAGACATTATTGTGGGGATCTGTTATAGACTACCTGACCAAGAGGACTCGGTGGATGAAGCACTCTATAGAGAGAAAGGAACAACCTGATGCTCACAGGCCCTTGTTCTCATGGGGTACTTCAACCACCCTGATATCTGTTGGAGGGATGGTATGGCCTGGGACAAGCAACCCAGGAAGTTCCTCGACTGTGTGGAAGACAATTTCCTTCTGCAAGTAACAGAGGAGCTGAAAAGGAGAGGTGCCATGCTTGACCTTCTGCTGACCAACAGGGAAGGGCTGGTTGGAAATGTGATGCTCCAGGGCAGCTTTGGTTGCAGCAGTTATGAGACGGTCAAATTCGAGATCCTCAGGACAGTGAGAAGAGCGCGCAGCAAGCTCACTGGCCTGGACTTCAAGAGAGCAGACTTTGGCCTCTTCAGGATTTAGCCAGGTTCCATGGGATATAGCCCTAGAGGGCAGGGGGGCCCAAGACTGTTGGTTGATATTCAACAATCACCTACTACAAGCTCAGGACTGTTGCATTTCAACTAGAAGGAAGTACTGCAGGAGGGCCAGGAGACCTCCTTGAATGGATAAGGAGCTGCTGAGGAAACCTTGAAGGAAAAAAGAGGTTTATAAAAGGTGGAAGGACAGGCAGCCTGGGAAGAATACAGGGATGTTATGCAGGAAGCTAGGGACCAGGTTAGGAAAGTTAAGGCCCAGTTAGAATTAAACTCGGATAGGGACATTAAAGGTAACAGGAAGAGATTCTATAGGTACGTAGTGAATCAAAGACAGACGAGGGACAATGTGGGCCTTCTTCAAAAGCCATCGGGAGAACAGGCTACCCTGGATTTGGAGAAGGTTGAGGTTCTTAATGACTTCTTTGCGTCGGTCTTCACTGGAAAATGCTTTGACCACACCACCCAAGTCTTGGAAGGCAGACACAGCGACTGTGGGAATGAAGACCCTAGGCCCACTGTAGGAGAGGATCTGGTTCAAGACCATCTTAGGAACCTGAACATATACAGGTCCATGGGACCTGATGAAATCCATCCACAGGTCCTGAGGGTGGTGGCAAATGAAGTTGCTAAGCCACTGTCCATCATATTTGAAAAATCATGGCAGTTAGATGAAGTTTCTTGATGACTGGAAAAAAAGGAAATAGAACCCTCATTGTCAAGAAGGGGAAAATGGATGACCAAGGAATTACAGACCAGTCAGTCTCACCTCTGCGACTTGCAAAATCTTGGAGAAGATTGTCCTGGAAGGCATGCTGAGGCACATGAAAAATAACATGGTGGTTGGCGACAGCCAGCATGGCTTCACTAATGGGAAATCCTGCCTGACCAATTTGGTGGCCTTCTATGATGGAGCTATAGAACTGATAGACATGGGTAGAGCACTTTATATAATCTACATGGACTTGTGCAAAGTGTTCGCTACTGTTATGCACGACATCCGTGTCTCTAAGTTGGAGAGACATCAATTTGATAGGTGGACCACTCGGTGGATAAAGAACTGGCTGGATGGCCACACGCAAAGAGTTGTGATCAATGGCTCAATGTCCAGCTGGAGACCAATAATGAGTGGTGTCCCTCAGGGATCAGTGTTGGGACTGGTCTTGTTCAACATCTTCGAGGGCCACATTGACAGTGGGACTGAGTGCACCCTCAGCAAGTTTGCCAATGGCAGCAAGTTGTGCGGTTTGGTTGATACGATGGAGGGAAGGAATGTCATCCAAAAGGACCTTGACACAACTGTGAGGTGGGCTGATGCCAACCTCATGAAGTTTAACCATGACAAGTACAAGGTCCTACAACTGGTTGGAGCAATCAAAGGCACAGCTACAGGTTGGGCAGAGAAGAGATTCAGAGAAGCCCTGAGGAGAAGGACTTCCAGGTGCTGGTCAAAGAGAAAATGAACATGAGCTGTCATTGTGTGCTTGCAGCTCAGAAAGCCAACTGTATCCTGGGCTGCATCAAAAGAAGTGTGACCAGCAGGTCGAGGGAGGTGATCCTGTCCCACTTCTCTGCTCTCGTGAGACCTCACTTGGAGTACTGTGTGCAGTTCTGGTGTCCTCAACATAAAAAGGACATGGAATTGTTGGAGCAAGTCCAAAGGAAGGCCACAAGGATGATCAGGGAAGCACTTCCTGTATGAATATAGGCTGAGAAAGTTTGGGCTGTTCAGTCTGGAGAAAATAAGGCTGCATGGAAACCTCATAGCAGCCTTCCAATATAGGAAGGCCTACAGGGATGCTGGGGAGGGACTCTTCATGAGGGACTGTAATGAGAGGACAAGGGGTAACGGGTTCAAACTTAAACAGGTGAAGTTTAGACTGGATATAAGGAGGAAGAAATTCTTTACAGTAAGGGCGGTGAGGCACTGGAATGGGTTGCCCAGGGAAGCCGTGAATGCTCCATCCCTGACGGTGCTCAATTCCGGATTGGACAGAGCCTTGGGTGGCACAGTTTAGTGTGAAACGTCCCTGCCCATGGCAGGGGAGGCTGGAACTATATGATCTTGAGGTCCTTTGCAACCCTAACTATTCTATGATTCTATACTGATATGTCAAAAGAAAGACTTACCTGTCTAAAAAGTTGGGTTTTACTTTGCATACTGTCAACAGCAACTTTTTTCGCAAATCTCCAGCAGTCCTGGTATGTGTAAATGCGTATTCATCTGATATCACTCACAAGGCTCACCAATACCTATCAGCCATTATCACCATCTGTTCAGCTGTCTCGATTGCTTGCCAGCTACTAACGATCTAAATACTGCTTACACCGTCTTACCATGAAAACACTTTGACCATCTACTATAACTGTGTAAGAAGCTTACATTTCTGGAGAATGTTGCTAGCCTTGTGTTATGGCTGAAACATTGACTTCATTCTGGGTTGACAAGGGATGATGTTTTGAACTGTCAAAATTTATTAATCAATATAGTGCTCAGCACTAGTTTTACTTGTGAAACATTTTAAGTTTTCTATTGAAGCCACATATTTACATGACATGTTTTATTCTATTTAAAGTGTAAAAAAAACCCCAACAAAACTATCAAATAGTTTCTTTTCAACTGAATTTCATTGTACTATATTTTATCAACTGCAATTTTTGTGTTACAGCACTGCATTTTGTGCAGTGTACTTTTCTTCCTAAATGGTATCTACAACCCTATAAGGCACAGACTCTCAGGGGCCTGCTTCATGAGGAAAGTACAATGTAAATGAGGGAGAACCAGGAACATGATATGTACTTTTCCATTATCCTGGAAAAGACTTTTGAGAGTTGGAGATCAAACACACTGCATGCTTATTTCATGAGCAGTTAACTGATCCTGGAGAAAGGACACAGCTGTGGTAGAAGTGACAAACTGCAGGTCTACATTCTTCCTTCCTCCTACACATTTCAGAGTAAGGATCTTAAGGAAAAACTACTCAAAAGGGAGTGCTGTGAGGTAATATTATGAACCCGCACATTTAAAACATACCCACAGCATGTTTCTTTGGTGAGCAGCAAAACACCCATGATCTCCAGGTACGATGGATTAACTGTCAGGTAGTTCCCTACACATCAAAGTTATAAATCAAAGAACTATTCCATAGTTTACTGTGATGATTCATCATAATCCAAAGCCCTATTTGAATTTAGGAGAAGGCAACACTGATAAATTATCCTCTATGACCTCTTGCTGTGTGAACTCCAAAGAGGTCGGCTCAGAGCCTGCCCAGACAGCAACTGGACCAGGTGCTGTGGCCTTTAAAGATTTACTGACTAAAGTAGCTCCTGAAATTATCAGAGCAGTTTTAGCAAATCCCACTTTGTAGATGTAACAGCTCATGAAATTTTAGACAGCACTGTGTAAAACCAAAGCTGTGGAATGTCACATTTCTCCCGCTATTCTAAAATCTTCAGAGATTTTCTAGTCACGTAAAAATCTTGAGGTGTTTGTAATGAAATCCCAGAAGTTCAAAATCCATGAGAATTCAAACAGTTCCTAGAGCTGTAAAGGAGGTACAGTATTCTTCAATAATTATGAACATTTTCATGTAATTTGTTTCGAACTAGACTGCATAATGATGCCTTGAGGCTCACTGTTGCTGAAACTCAGATGGGGAATCAGAAGTAAGACCATCCAGCATACAACTGAGTGACAATGACAGTGATACAGTTCTTAAAAACCTTATGGGACTCTGTGAGATACGAGATTCGTTTGGCAGTGCTGGGAGCTAAGGACTAGTCAAAGGATTATACAGAAAAATTAAATAGTGACTTACTTTCTGTAAATACTTAATTTAAGGTACACTCAGAGCAAGCTGGCCTTCAAGTATCTGTTGCTACCTGATTTCCATTTCAAGGGTAGACACAGACTTGGTAAGCAGACAAAAAAAACCCCAGCTATTCTCTCTTCCCTTAAAGAAATTAATCCCCTTATATAACTATTTGCTCGAAGAATATTGTCCTACCATGGGTAGATGGAAGGACATGGAAAAGATAACAATACATTTATGCAGAGCAGGGAATTAAGAGTTCTTAAGTCTGTAAAATCCTGTGAGAGAAGTAGGAATCAGCTGCAGATCACTGCAGTCCTGGGACATCTTTCTGAACCATACGGGCACAGAATGCCAGGGTTGTACCAGCAGCTCCTAAGACACAAGTTAAGTGTGCCATAGAATATCCCCAAAGAGCAGTCAGCCTGGAAAAATAGTGCTGCACGAGTTACCTTCTTTATTTCCCTATGACCTTCTTTTATGACTTTAGCTTTTAGTCTTTAAACAGAATATTCACTTCCCATATACAAGTTCTGTGACTGTTTTTGTTTCAGTAATGCACATGAAAGTAGCAGAAAGTTTTCTTCTCCTTTAAACAGTGATCACCTTTAGACACAGATACAGAAAACCTTGCAAGTTACAGACACTTTATTCTTTCTAAAATCTTTCCATGCACATTGAAACCACCGAATAATAGTGTTAAATTCTGTGGCAATATCAGTATAGTAGAAGATAATGAAGTCTGACAGTCTAGTCAGACACACAAATGGGGGAAGCAACAGGAGGGGAAATACAGTGGCACCTGCCTTACCATCAATTAGCTTTAAAAAAAAGAACTAACCTGTAATCTCAATGCTAAGTAAAAGAAGAACAAACCCAAAAGATGCCTTTCTGCATCATTCACCTGGACCCTGAATACCTAACATATTTTTCTGACATATATTTAACCTGCCTTTTCTATCTCATGGGAAAAAATAGTTGTAAAAACATTTTTACTGTTTTTCAAACACTTCATATTTTTAAGGTAAATCAAGAACAGGGACTTCTCTGGTGAAAACTCTGCAACATGTTATACATACATGGAAGGAAGGAATGCCATCCAAAAGGACCTTGACACAACTGTGAGGTGGGCTGATGCCAACCTCATGAAGTTTAACCATGACAAGTGCAAGGCACAAGATCCTACACCTGGGTTGGAGCAATCTCAAGCACAGCTACAGGTTGGGCAGAGAAGAGATTCAGAGCAGCCCTGAGGAGAAGGACTTGCAGGTGCTGGTCAAAGAGAAAATGAACATGAGCTGGCTTCAGTGAGCACTTACAGCTCAGAAAGCTAACTGTATCCTGGGCTGCATCAAAAGAAGTGTGACCAGCAGTCGCACTTCTGCTCTCGTGAGACCTCACTTGGAGTACTGTGTGCAGTTCTGGTGTCCTCAACATAAAAAGGACATGGAATTGTTGGAGCAAGTCCAGAGGAGGGCCAGGAGGAGCACCTCCTGTATGAAGATAGGGTGAGAAAGTCGGGACTGTTCAGTCTGGAGCGGAGAAGGCTGTGTGGAGACCTCATAGCAGCCTTCCAGTATCTGAAGGGGGCTTATAAGGATGCTGGAGAGGGACTCTTTGTTAGGGACTGTAGTGAGAGGACAAGGGGTAATGGGTTAAAACTTATACAGGGGAAGTTTAGAGGAAGTTCTTTACTGTAAGGGTGGTGAGGCACTGGAATGAGTTGCTCAAGGAAGTTGTGAATGCTCTGTCCCTGGAGGTCTTCAAGGCCAGGCTGGACAGAGCCTTGGGTGACAAGGTTTAGTGTGAGACGTCCCTGCCCATGGCAGGGGGGGGTCTATGACTCTATGCAACGATCTTTAGAATTTCAAATACAGCAGTTAAAAATATACCTTTGCAACAGGAAGGAGGTCAAACTGATACTATCACTGCACAGAAGGTGTGTCTGTACAAAGCATTCTAACATAGGTTGTTGACACTGAGGAATAAGAGAGCTCTGCTCCCAAGTGTCAACCTTACAACTGAGTTAAGGGCAACCAATTTTTGGAAGTACACTACAGCTTTGTAACTGCAATATTTGTTACAGAGGATTCTGAATTTGGAGTTATATCAGCTGTCTGTCATTGATACAGCACATGCTTATTTGAGTTTTCTTTTTTTCTCTGGGAAACCAAGAGGAACAGTACATATTGCTAACATCTCTATCAAAATTATTCTTTTAGACTGAACATAAAATGGTTACAACCATGAATTCAAATCAGGTTCAAGCCACTTGCATAGGATATCATTTAGCCCATAATTGTTTCTTTGCCCTGACTTTACGCAAATGAAAAATTAAAACATTTACAGTTCCTGGTAGTAAAATGAAAGCCTGCCCATTAAATTATTGTTTTCTTCCTCACTGTAATAAAAATAATATACAAAATTGACACAACTAATACTTTAGCAAGTATTTAAAAAACAAGATTTACAAAAACATTAAGTATAGCTCAGAATGTGCAATATAAAAGCACCAGCCAATCACTGTATGGTAACCACCAAACTTAGGCAGATTTTAATCTTCTGACAGGTTACTTATATTTTACTTAATGGAACTTCAGTTCAGTTCAGTTGCTTGGCCATACAGCTCTTCCACCACCCATTGCCAAGGAAATTTGGGATTGGCATACCACCCTAAAATCCACAGTGGGGTAGCTGCTGGCATTTAGGCTCAATGGGGGAAACATGTTATTTTAACTGCCAGAGCTACTCAACTCTTGAGCACACGCCATTTGTGTGCAATGACATTCTGTTAGCAAACTGCACTACTGAGCAATCCCAACGTTATTAGATTCTTAAATCCTAATTTGTTTCAGGTTGACATGACATAGTATGTTTCAGCTCCTGCTGTTACTGATATTGTTGCAATGAAGAAAAAAACCCATCTGTATCCTCCCACACAGTAAATGACTGTGAGAATCTGTGTGCTAATGGATTTTTTTTCCTGCTCTGGAGTGTGAAGGCATTAAAATTTTTCTCTACCACAAACAGCATGAATGAGTATTTAGATTTGCTAGTAGGGATTTTGGTGGGTTTTCTTTATTTATTTATATATTATTATTTGGGGGGGGGGGGGTTTGGTTGGTTGGTTGTTTTTTGTTTTTTTTTTTTTTTTTTTTTTTTTGGTTTTTTTTTTATTTTACTAACCTACCTTTTACTTAGAGAGTTATGTTCTTCTAAAATCTCCAGTCTTACCCTGTGTTTTAAAATGTCAAACCCTGCTGTGGATCATGTAGCTGGGTCACTGTGTTTATAAGTCAAGGATCAGATGACCTCTAGAGGTCCCTTCCAACTCTTAACGATTCTGTGATTCTGTGAAATGTTTTAAGTTAGAGTGACACTGTTGGGAAAATATGGAAAACAGCAGTTGGTCATGGACAAACACAGACATGATCTGAAAAACAGATCATGTCTATGGTTCTATTTGGGGAACACTTCTTAACATCATTTAGGATGCACAAAGCAAAAGCTCAGATAACAGATGTAGCGAATACCCCTTCTGCAAAAGAAAGGACAGTATACAGCAAACTGGGTTAATTAATTTTATAAAAAAAGATCTAGCTTTATGAGTGGAAAGATTCTCTAGTAAGAAAATGTGGCTAACTGATGTGTTAGATTTTAAGACTCTGTGAAGTCCTGCACATGGACTAAAACCTTTTACTCCACCAGAAATTAAGGCCTGTAGTTTGGACAACAGCAGTAGTAGAACAACATACACTTTCTGATTCTCTTGATCTGTACCACAGACTCTTATATCTAAAAATAATATGGAATATATTAAGTAATCCACTGCTATTTTACTCACAAATGGTAATATTAACCCACATTATGGTCAAAATTATGAAATGGCTGTCAACAATGTTTTTGACCTGAAAATATGTTATTTCAACAAAACCAAGATCTCTGACTGCCTGCTCTTTGGAAGTTTTAAGTAAGATGGTCAGATGAAGAGAAACAGACCTGCCACAGGCAGATGTTACTGGCAAATTCAGGAAGCAAATCAGGACTTATTGTCTGAAATGCAAAGGAACTTGCTAAGTTATATCAAAGTTGCCAGAAATGCCATGCTGAGTTATAAGTTAAGAAGTAGGAAAAGCCATTCTGGGTAAGGATAATGGCTCATTTCAGTCACTCCTTCCAAGCACCTCCTTCTATTTATTTTTGCTATTGACCACTGAATGGTCATTTTAATGAAGCTACCTATTATCACTGCAAGACCCTTGCTCATGCATGCTAGTGGTTTAAAATACATCATCGTGTAGATGAAGACATGTTTTTTCTCCACCTCATATTTACTAAAGATGAATTTTGCCTGTCTTTGGCATGGCATTGCATTTATTTTCTTAAAATAAAAAATATTTACTCTCTCACACGACATTATATTAATATAGTAGCTTATCAGTTCTGTTCTAGATTGCCACGTCCATTAATTTGATACAAATGTGATACAGATCTGAGCTGCCTAGACCTACTTTGAAGCCATGCCATAAGACAGACATTTTCTGGGGCTAACAAAGGAGCACTATAGCCTTCAGTCTGCTATTTTGTGTGTGAGTGCTCTTACTACTCTTGGATGAACATTATCTAGCCCCATCAATTTGTTACTCCTGATTCATTATTTGCTGCCCAAGTTCTGCCACTGATACTGCATTTTGAGATAAATCCTGTAAGTTCAACTCCCCTTCCCTCAAAAAGGAGAAGAAGAGAAAGTGAAAACTTTTCACTTGCTCTTCAAATGTTCTGATGGGAACTGCAGCACTGGCATGGAAGTTCAGGAAGAATTTAATGTTCTTTCAGTGTAGCAAACACTGTGAATCACAGGTTGAGTTGACTATTGGCAAAGTTCACACAAGCATCTGATAGAGAGGGCATTCTCACTGAACTTCATTAGTACACTCTTCTCCATCCCACATAAGCTCCTCTCCATCCCACATAAGCTCTTGCCATTTCTAAGCTCTGCTTACCTTGATTTCAAGATGTCAGACTCTACCAACTTATGTAATTTTGACTGATCATAAGCACTATTTCTTCAGTTAAAGAGCTGTCCATGGAGAGAGAACTGGCGTGTACGTCTATGCTATTTAGAACTGGGGAATTGGATCTGAGGCAGTGTGGGCTAAGGGAGCAACAAAGTCAAGAGCTAGTGCTTAAAGCACTTACTGCTTCTCAGAGCTACGTGACTGAATGGCAGATCATCTCAAAAACAGTAAACTTACAAATTTTCTCTGTAAATCTGAGCATATGAAAGAATGAGAAACCTGGAAGCTTTACAGGCCAAGATTACCCTCAGTCATTGTCACAAGAAAAGGGGTAAACCTAGAGATTGAGACAGATGTTATGGCTAGGTTTGGAAATGTTTATCCTGTATCATGGATGATACGATGTAAAACCTCACAGCAGACTCACTGGATAAAGCAGGTTTAGTGCATTATGTTCCTTCTATAGACAATCTCTAAAACCTGCCTGTTTAAAAAAAAACAACAAAAAAGACAAAAGAAACAAGAAAGTATTTTAGTAAAGGTTATGATTTGTTATTATGTCAGAATTTCAAATTAGCTTTAACAAAAACGTATTATGAATTTTTAAATTTTACAAAAAATCCTTATTTTTCATTATGTTCTATCTCCTCCACAAATGACAAACCACTTTGACATATGAATCAGTCTCACATCTATTCACTAGACAGATTCACTTGGTGATTAATGATGTTTAAATGTTGCATTCATATTCTTCCTACTTCTATAAATGACTAATTATTACAGTTGTAGAAAATCTTTAAAGAAAAATCAAAATCAGAGAAGATGTCTCTGGTTTGGAATTTCATTGATAATTTGAGCAATATTTTATATCCACTGGATAATGGGCTGGGATTAGGGAACCAATTTCCAGATTTGAGAACACTGGTTTCATTTATGGCTCAGTGCATTATTAGGAAAAAAAGATTTAATTTAATGTGGTGTTTCAAAAATAAAATTTATCAAAATTTTTAAACACCAAATTTGAAACAAAATTCAAGGTTAATAGTTGAACAGTGAAAGCTTTTTAATTCTAAGTACTGTGAATCAGAACTTATTGGTCCCATCTTGTGCTTCTTCACCTAAAAATTCATAAATATTATAGGGGAGAGGAAAATATGTTTAAGTTGGATTGAGGGAGAGGAAAAATGTTTAAGTTGGATGGAGGCACTGTTAGCATTCCAAGTTCTTCTGTCTCCTCAAGGAATTATGCAAACACAGATCACGTTCAGTATGTAAGTCTTGGCAAGCCTTGCCATCTCAATAAGAAGCAGGTTCTTTCCTGACAGCAGGTACAATTTGGAGTAACAATATGTTGATTAAAGAGATAGCTAAAAGAACACAAGGCTAATCATTATGGTAGTTTCTGGAACAATGTATTTAAAAGAAAAGCATCTGATTTTTAGAGGACCTACACTCTCAGTAAGTAGCTCTATAAGCATGTGGTGCTTCTGGAATGTAACTCCCTTCTAATGCATTGCTCATCTCTGTTCACTAATAGCTCCCTTCTAATATCCTGAACTTTAGCTTTGTTCTTCTGCTTTGGTCTCGACATTGAAAAAATGTATTAAACTGGATTGTGAGAAGTCAAATTATAAACCTAATGCCAATTATATTTCAATATTTATTTTATGTTAATACGAAATGTCATAAATTCCTTCTTAACAGCAACAAAGGTCTATGTGATCTGCTTTTCCATTATTTTCAGATTTTTGCAATCAGCTTCTTCAATGAAGAGTAAAAATTTGATTTAGACAAACAGAATTATTTACATTTTTCTCAGCACATGTTTCTCAGATGAACTGGAAAACAATTACACTCTTGATACTCAAAGGACTAGCAAAATTCTTGCATACAGCAACCCATAAAGAAAATTTTAGCTAGATTTTACTCTCTTGTGTTCAATTTAATGCACAGTGGGTGCCTGTCTATCTTCTAATTCTGAAGAATACTTTCTTACATGTTACCCTGTTTAACTTTCAATTAATATTTTTTTTTTCACTTGACCACAGAAAAGTCTTGCAAACTATTGAGACTCAAGTATCGTACCTCTAAAATATCAGATTTGCCATCCACTATCATTCCTAGTCATTACTTCTTCATGTTCTTTTTCAAACACATAATTAATGTGTATGTAAACACGAGTATTTTACTTACTGACTCTTCTAGTTCTTTTATATTTCTCTGTCATTCTTCTGAGGTACTGCAAGGATGGCTTACAAACAAGAATTGTGCATGGCTTTCATTCCTATGCTTCCTCGCTCCCTCTCCCACTTTGCTGGTAAGGACATCTCATTTAGAAAGATAAGGTATAGACAGTCTCAAAAAAAGTATTTTTCCACAACCTAAACCACAAGCTTTAATAATCATGTCTAACCTAAAGCCTTTCAACAAGCTCTGGGAATAGATGACAACACTAAAACTGAGATGTGAATTAATTTGAGTTACATTTCATGAGGCACAGTATGAAATGCAAAATGCTAAATCTTACTAGATTCCATATAGAATCTTCAAATCAACTAGGTTGGAAAAGACCTTTAAGATCATAAAGTCCAATCATTACCCCAGGACTACCAAGACCACCACTACATCATGTCACTGAGGGCATCATCTACATGATTTCTGAACACTTCCAGTGACAGTGATCCCAGCACTTCCTTGGGCACTCTGCTCCAATCCTGATTACCCTCTCTGTGAAGAAGTTTCTCCTGTAGAACAGACAAACATCAAGAAAATCATAATGAAACAGTGGCCATAAAAGATTAATGATTGATGGAAATTTATCGTTAAAGACTGAAAGAGCCTTATAGGAAAACATCCAGGCTACGAATGAATAAATATAGCAAGATAAAATAGGAATAAGTAAATGAATCAATGTTTTAAGTCCTGTATATTGGAAAAACTCATGTAATTTACACGTCTATATGTCAAAGTCTGTTGGAACACTGCTGAATCATTCAGTGTTCAGCAACTACGTATTCTTCCTTACTCAAAATATTCTGACACAAAGTAGGTTTGAAAACACAAGTCACCTACTCTGAGCAGAAGAAAACAGAATAATGTACTATCATACTGCAACCAAACAGACATGAATTCCCAGTAATGGGAAATAAAATATGGTGGTGAAAGCTCAGGGAAAGTTTCTGTGAAATACCTGAAGGATCACAATAGCTGCTCACAGATTGGGATGCCTCCAGCCAATTGCAGAATTAACTCACAACTACCAATAGCTGAACTGGCAGCTCCTTGGTATAAGAAGGTACAAGTACACGTGCGCTTTGTCTACTTGTGTTGAGGATGATGGACTTCAGCTCCAGTGGTCCCAAGTGGTTAAAGCTATTGTCTAGTGAGGAGGAGGTGTTAGCTTCTAGGAACAATAAACGGCTGACAGGGTGGATGCGTGGTCCAGCCAACAACCTGATGCTCTTGATAACTTCTTTGAGAATCCTGGTCTCAGAGTTCAGAGAATATCACAGGGAAAGCATAAGGAATGAATCTGGAGATACCCAAAAAAAGATGGACCCACCTAAGCCTTGCCAATTCCAAGAATACTCTCAAAAATGGTGTGACTGTAGATCAACATGAATGCTATGGATAAACGTAGTCAGACAACCTGAAGTTGTGACCTGGCTCTTCCCAATAACTATGGGCAATTCCTGATCAGAGGACATAGCCGGTTGTGGTTTGATTCTCTTAGAACTAAGGAAGTCCTGATCTACTTATGCTTTTGTATTTTGCATATTTTGTAATTGATGTTTAAAGACAAGAAAGTCCTTATTAAAATTCCTCCCCCTCCCTCTCTGTAAACTTGTTTAAATTAAAATTAAAACTATCAGAAGTTCTGTTTTGAGCATGGCATATTGTTTAATGCTCTTCCTACTTTCAAAAAACAGAGTCTAGTTTTTTTTTCCAGTAATTTAAAATACATTATGTGAAGGTACGACTTTGTGTAGCATGAAATATTTACATGTTTTTCTGTTGTCCCTCTTGCATCAAAACAGTTCAGTCTTATCTCCCAAATTTGTGAGATCAAGGACAGAAACTCACTCAGAAAAGAATCAGGGGTGGCAGGAAGGAGGGAAGGAGGAAGATGCATCTGGAAAAAACAAAACTGGAAGCAGGGCAAGCTTGGATGCATCACAATGCGGACAATGTCTTTAGGAGCTTTTTTGGCTGGACTGAAGGAAGTCAAAGAAGCACAGTATATGGGTCACATGCTGTACTTCAAGACACACTGGCAAAAAGTCTGGTCTACAAACATAGAAAACAAGTCCTTTCAGAAAGAAGATAATCAGACTGGTAGAGGAGACTTTCAGGCACATCCTAAAACACAGTCAAGTCAAGACTAACACCCACGATATCATGTAGCAGAAGGGCATGGCATTAAACCACTGATGGCCAAATGACTGCTGAGCTGAGGCATTTCTATTCAAAGATGGGTATCCCTCCTTCTGTTCTGGGACCAGAGCTCCATGATGAAGGGAAGGTGGGGGTTATTACAGTGGGACTGCATTTAGAAACTAGGGGTCAAGTGAGTTTGCAAGACCAGAAGGCACCGCACAGTTGCTTGTTGGATGTAAAGGTCATATGAAAGGCACAAAGACTGAAAAACAGGTAAGAAGTGACAGATATGAGAAACCTGCACTTCAGCTCTCCATGAGTACCAGCAGGAAAGGGAAAGGGCAAGGGAAAGGTTTAGGAGAAAAAAACTAGAACCCTGTAAGGGAAGCTGAGGACAAGGTTTTCCATGTAATAATGTACTTGTATACTACACAGGATGGCAAACAGACAGAAATGCAAATATACTTGGCTATAAAGTGAGGTTTCATATTCACTATGGAGTTAAGACTCTTCTGTGCAAGACATTAGATGCTGGAAACATGAAGGGATGGAACTCATCTGAATCTTAAGGGAATCAACCTGTTAGCACTTCAAAGCCAGAATGTCATGAGTGACCTTCTTACTGGTAAGTGGCTGGAGAGAAGAAGGGTAGAAATGGTGGTATGCAGAATAACACATAGTGTAGTGTGAGTTTTCTACTCTAAATGAAGACGGAGAAATTGTAAGACTTCTGCTTAGAAGTCCATAATAGAAGGTGCAACTTGATTCTGACAGCACGCAAGCTCTTATTTGAACTCTTGTAACTAAAGACCCATTCCATATGTGACCAGAATATACTTAGGTTCAACATCCCTCTTAAAAAATGAAGGCCAGAATATCCTTCAGTCTCATTTAACTTCAGAGATGCGAACTACAGAAGCAAGAAAAGATTGTCAAGATTGTCTTAATAAAAAGGGTAGCTAAGATACTGAATGCTCTCTCAGGACACTATAAGGGAAGCGCTATGGTAGTGCCTGTCAAAAGGAGTCTGAAAAAAGGTAAAAAGGAACTACGGAGATGAGAAATTTTAAAGAAGTGTTTTTGAGGTCTTTGAAATCTGTTCATCTAGAAAGCACACAAGCCAGTGAAGTTGGAGAATCAAGGGGAATTTAAGAGTGGGCTTAGATCATCAGCTCAACGTCGGCATAGTGAAATGATGTGATTCTACCCACAAGCAGCTAAAGGAGTAAAATCTGTCCCAAGTGTGGTATAGTGAAGGGGAATTCAGAAGCCATCTGAAGCACTGACTGCGTTAGACCCATGAGATGACTCAGTAATGGAAGAACCATATGCATGGAGTTTGAAGGATAACAGCAATGTAGTATTTAAATGGTTTCACAATGTGCAAAGTCAGACAGAATCTTTGCATAGAGAGCATTAGGAATTTTTGTGCATTTCTCGTTTTGTTCGAAGAGATGAAAATACTTTATCCACATTAACCTGCTGAGATGTATAAAGTGGTATGATTTAAGAATGAAGTTACACCTGCACTGGGACTCATCAGTTACCTATCACAGTTTCTAAATGCTCAGAAAGAGCACATCATTATTTCAGTGCAAGGCTAGAACAGACTCTGGAGCTATCTAATAATCTCATGGAAGGAACAAATAAAGCCAGAGACTATTAACGGACAAAAATAAAAAAGAGCTGGCGCTTTGGATTTTCTCCCTTTGCTGGCACTCCCCTACCATCACTCTGGGCTCAGAAGCTGACTCAAAAGGCAGAGCTACCCTCACGTGTTTCTTTCACAGCACCATCCTTAGAAAAGCTGTATATGAACATGCCTGCAAAAATGCATAAGCTGGTAGGAGAACAAAGCACTACTATGTTAAAGTGAGAGTGACATTAAAAACTTGCCATGGTTTAACCCCAGCAGGCAACCAATAACCATTTTCTAATCTTTGTTGCGTAAAGATATACAGAGAACAATAATGAACTGCAGACAGTGATTAATGAATAGTGGCTGATCTGCACCAACCAATGCAGCAGCTGTCAGATCTTTACAAACAAATTATTTGAAAAGGTGAACATTATGAAACCTTCAGAGAAAAAAAAAAAAAGTACCACTGTGAAAAAACAAGGGACAAGGGACAAACGGGAGAAAAAAAACCCAGCCATAAACTCTACAGTAGCAAGCCAGGAAAGGAGCTCAGCTTCTTGGTGCTTTCTCTTTCAGCATCTAAGTCACTGGTGGTGTTCAAGGCCAGGCTGGACATAGCCTTGGGTGGCATGGTTTAGTGGGAGGTGTCCCTGCCCCTGGCAGGGGGGTTGGAACTAGAT
>JASSUY010038672.1:33778-48273 GCA_032466535.1 Forpus xanthops | reverse complement strand
ACACCCTGAAAGATGAAAAAGAAATTATATCCAGAAAGGAAGAGAGCAATCTAAGCACAATTTCTACAAAGGTGCTGGGAGACCACTGATTCAACACTTTACAATGCAGCAGCTCGCTGACTGCAACCCAAAGTCACAATGCTTCAAAACCAGCAGCTCATATCATACCCACAAGTATCTCTGTGTCACCTTTATTTCCCCCTTTTTTGAGCAAGCATCTTTCAGATCCTTACTTTCATTTTATGTATTTAATAAATGTTTTGGTTTTCTCCATGGCATATGTGTTACTGGCTTTAACAGTCAGAAGTTACATGATTCTGCCACAGAATAAGTCACAATCTCTTTTCTTGTTGCACCTCAGACAAGCTGAAAATCAGGAAGAAAAGTCGATTCTGATGGAAATTAATGGATAAAAAAAAGTCAAGTTTAATCAGAATATCAGACCAGATGATTTTGACTCCATGGAGGACGGGAAAATAGGAACTAGATTTTATAGGAAAAAGTGCAAGTTTTTTCATTTCAGCAGTGATAAAAATGTGCTGTGGGCTCTCTCACTGAAAGTAATAAATAAAGAGAGGCAAAAATATGGAAAAAGGAAAACTTAAGCTAGCTAAGAATACATCTACAGGCTTAAGTCAGTAATGTGATGTATTCATTAAAAAAAATAAATACAACCTAAGGATCTAGCAAAACCCATGTTTGCACTGGGGATAGAGCTGTGTTAATGGTATTGAGCAATCCCTCTGCAGTCACTCTGCCAAAAGACTTCACAGGTCTGGTCAAGATAAAGAGCTCAGACTAGATCAGGACCTGGGCAAATTTACTGGGATCCTTGAAGCTTACTTTTGTGATTCAGCTTGTTCAGCATTGAAAAGGATGGCGAGTGTGATTTCAACAGGAAAGGCATATATAGTAGAGGAGCTACAACCTTTAAGCTGAATAACAGAATAGTCACAGGACCAAACAATAAAGGTTCAGAACTTGAAGGTGTTTTTGAATCACAGAAATAAAAGAATTGCAGGAATAGTGTAACTGAGATTTTATGCTGCAGTCGCCTGCCAGAGAAAAGAGCTGGAGCTGCTGGCTCAACATATCCCTGAGCCCTGTGAAGTGGTTAGGAGACAGATACCAAAACAGTCAAAACCTACCGGGTCAAGTACAGGGGAAATAAGCAGCCCAGGACCCCACAGGAACTGCTTATAGATATTCCATGTCTCTTCATCAGAGTAGAACCTGGGCAAGTGGGAAGGATATAGCAGTAACTGCATTTAGGAGCTATACCATCATCAGCAACCCCAAGATTTCAGGGCAATGACTGTCTAGAATCATGATTCTACAGTGGCATATCAAAATTGCCATTTAAAAAAAATTCTGCTAGCTTAGTTGCTATGCTTTACACATGTGTAAAAGTGTAGGTGTGCATGTGTCTTTGCTATAGCTTATTTAAGAGTTCCTAGGCAAAGAAACTGTACATATTCTAATATGTATATATATGCATATATATATAATAATGATTAAATAAACATATTTAATATTATATATTCATATAGTATAAAATAACGAATATATATTATTATGGTGAATAATTTCATAAGATGACAATAACATCTCATAGCAGCTTCAAGTGATACTGACAAAAACACATGCATAGATGGAGAAATTACAGACAGTTTCTGATCACTTCAAAATGGTATTTCATGAATTGAGAAGTTCACAGTATAGTTTGGGCTGGAAAAGACCCTCAAAGATCATCTAGTCCAACTCTCCTGCAATGAGCAGGGACATCCACACCTAGATTAGGTTGCACAGGACCACATCCAGCCTGGCCTTGAATGTCTCCAGGGATGACGCATCTCTTGGAAATCTGTTCTAGTTCTCTATATAAATTCTGATGTGCATTTTCACAGTCTTCAGAAAGTCCCTAACAACATTTAACGTGTTTGATTTTTTTTATTCCTCATAAGATTATCACAAAGGCTAATGAATAAACTTACTCATGCAAAAGTGGACGTACAACTGTGTCTCCTTGAGTATGAGCATTATAAAAGAGTGTATACAGGTAGGGCAGCAAAGTGTAGCGAATGTTCAAGTAATGCTTAGAAGTTTTCACCAACATTGAATCAGCTCCAAATACAGCTGGATCCTGAGGCTGAAAGCAAATATTGTGATGTTGTTGTTTTTATTATTATTATTTTCATCATGCAGAAAGCCCTCTTCCAAATGTGATAAGTGGGTACTATTTCATACAGGCAGAAATATAAAGGTGCACATCTGCATGGTGTTCACTTTTTTGGTGCTGTGACCCAAGGTCCTAATTATAGAATCATAAAATCACAGAATCATAGAGTAGCTTGGGTTGGAAGGGAGCTTAAAGATCCTCTAGGTCTGACCCTCCTGCCATGGGCAGGGATACCTTCTATTAGAACAAGCTGCTTAAAGCCCCTAGCCTTGAACACTTCCAGGGATGGGGCATCTACAATTTCTCTGGAAACTTGTTCCAGTGCTTTACCATCTTCACAGTGAGGACCTTCTTTACAATATTTAAATCTACCCTGCTCTAGTTTAAAGCCATTGCCCCTTGTGCTATTATTTGTAAAACTCTCCTCTCCAGATTTCTTGTAGCCCCTTTAGGTACTGAAAAGCTGCTCTAATGTCTCCCCAGAGCCTCCTTTGCTCAGCTGAACAACTCCAGTTTTCTCAGCCTGTCTTCATAGGAGTGGTGCTCCAGTCCTCTCCAGCAATACTCCTCTTGGCTTCCCATATTTTGCATTGCATGGCCCTCCTACCCATCTGTAAGGAGAGCACATCAGGGTTAGCCCAGTTTTCATCCTGATGTGCTGTCAGGTTCATGCTAAAGGGCTCCTACAGTCAGTCAGATGGGTCTCGTGGTAGTGAGTGCTTGCCCTTTGTGGTAGACACAACCAACAGTGATGAAACAGCTGCCAAATAAATGTAGTCCTAATGAACCCTTATGAAGCTAAAACTCTCAGATCTGGCATTTCATAGAGAGTTTTAGGTTCTGCCATTTTCAAGCTGGTCAGCTACGTCATCGTCAGTGACAGAGCAATGATTATTAGTAATACTATTAGAGGGAATGTGATATTGTAACACAAAGCATTTTGTAAGAGAAAGCACAACTTACTATGAATCCTATACTGTTGTGATTCCTGGAAAATGGGTAAAATGCTCCTACTTGCATCCATCGTCTGCAAAGTTCTTCTGTTGTGTCATCAGAGAAACCACAAATATCTGCTCCAATCTTCAAATTAAAACATAATATGTTGGATATACAGTATGTTGCGCCTCTAATCTCTACATGAAACTTCTAGTTTTCAGAGACAAATTAACTCAACCTCAGTTGCTAGCCAGAGTGACTGTCCCATTCAACAGATTTATACCTTTCTTCTTTAAAATTCAACTATATTGTACCAAAAAATTAAACTATTAGCTAACGCTGCTCATCATTCTGTTTCTTCCACATCTTTACCTTCCTGTCTGTTGCTAATATGCATACATTGGGAAAAAAAAACTCAAGAGTCATACAGGTTTAAATCATGGAAAGGAATTTTGCTGTTTCCCTTTTAAATGGATATCTCTCATTTAAAATTATAAGAAAAACAACAAAGTTTTTCACATCTTTCACTAGTGTTTAAAAATTACTAGAAGTAACAGGTAGATTGGGATATATAAGATAGCAATTTTGTTACCCACATTTATCTCACCATACACACACAGCCACAGTAATAAAAGTGGCCTAAACCAAAAATCTGTTATTGGATTAAAAATTAATAAATAAAAAAGAAATGTTTAAACCAGATTTCTAAAGGGGATTAATTTGGAGCTGAAAATTTAAGATGGGTCTCTAGGTGGCATTTCATTAGATAATCTATTATTACAGAGGTAGAGTTACTGTTTATTCGTATGTCTTGAAAGGATGTCACAAACTAATTTCATACATAAGGAATTCCAAAGAGGTTAAATTCCAGCATTCCAGGTATCGCCCATTTTATGTGGTCCCATGTTGCTGCATTGTCTCCCAGCCAGTGTCCTGTGTATTTTCCTGATCCAGCAAAAGTAGACCTTGAAATAAGGAAGCTTCGTTTTCCAGGAAACAGTGCTTCAATGACTCTTAAAAGGAAATGAGACTGGAATTATGCAAAGGAAAAAGATAACTCAGACATCACTAGTTTTATATAAGGCAGATTTACAGTGACTGATTTAAAATAACTATTCATCCCAGGGATTTGGACTCCTTTATAGTTAGCCAGACATACTTTAGCTAAGTTCTGAAACCTTTTTATAATGATTTTAGAATGCATTTCTTACTTCTGTGTTGATATGGACATGGAATATCCAAAAAGACTGTGGACATCATACTGCTTCCCCCACTTCTGTACTGCATCCATACAAAGCGTCTTGGAAAACATGAGCTTATCAAGAATACCTTCAATAAAGGAATATAAATACCTCTTTTAAAGCACATTATTATTATGAATGTTTCCAATGATTTCTTTAATGCACATTCATGACATTCAAGTCTTTTTTTTTTGTCTTTCATGTTTGCACTAAGGACAGTATTACTACTACAAAACCAAAATGCTACTCTTGGCTGCTGTTTTAATTAATCTTTGCTATGTGACATTTTCTACTTTTGAGCTTCGCACTCATACAAAGAATAACTGAGAACTATGCCCTGAATTTCTGAGTCATATCTGACAACACGTTGACAATAGTTACTTAGGCTTACTACTTAATACAAACTATGAAAACCATTTTAGTTTTGCATACATCTTGAAAGCTACTAATAGCTAGAGAAGATCATTACATTATCAGACATAACTGAAGCAACAACAATATTCAGTAATAATCTGAAAAGGGGAAAAAAACAGTTAAATAAACTATGCCTTTGATGAGGGCCAAAGTATATCATCATTTTCATACTGTCATAGAATCACAGAATGGACTAAGTTGGAAGAGACCTTAATTATCTAGTTCCAACCCCCCTGCCATAGGCACGGACACCTTCTACTAGACCAGTTTGGTCAAAGCCCCTTGCAACCTGGCCTTGAAAACTTCCAGGGATGAGGCTGTTACCTGTCAATAGTAATGTACAAACCCCACCTGTAAGAAGTATGCTAAAATCACTTTGCATACTTCTAGCCAGTTGCACAGCAATTAATAAGCCTTTTGATATTTTGCTTTCTAGTTAAAGTAGATGAACTCACGTGGAGTGAAAGGAGGATAGTTTAAGTCATTTTGCTTACAACCCTTTTTCGAGCCTTGAACAAAGTTGGATACTTCATTCATATCCTGAAAAGGTAAGATGCAGAATGTAATAAAGTTTCCTCAAGTATGTTTTCCTAACAAAGACTAACATTCTATTCCTTTATCCTTCAAGAAATAATTACTTAGACTAAGTACCAATCAATTAGGCAAGAATGATAGATACTGAGTTATAACTCAAATGCTGGTCCATTCCTATATTAATATCAGTGACAGTGTTGGACAGACTTCTATATGCAGATGAGTGGCATATCTCAAGAGCTGCAACTTATTCCTCCACAGAAAGGAACTGCATGAATTGCTCGTGTATACATAGTCCCTACCAATGACCAACTCCACACATCTCTCAAGGAAATGTCTTTGGTATGGATAGAAATGCAGAACCAACTAACATACATTGTCAAAATGCACAAGGTGACTACTAAACATGTTCTTTGTAATGCTTCCCAAGCCATTATACTTTCATAATTTGCTGTCTCCTCCCATGATTATATTAATTGGCAGTGCTGTAAGTGCATTTCTATGTGCATCCCTGAATGTGCTGCAGGAAAACATGCTTGAAAGAAGATATCAAATTTATCTTGAAGGCACTGTTCTAGTGAACAATTTGCTTCAATCAAATTATTTGCTTCCTGTAAGAGAGCTGTGCAGTCTTACACTTCATTGCTTGACCTGATGGAACCACAGAATCAGCAAAAGTAATTCAGAAAATCTTATTCTATCACATTGTATTGGGTTTGCATGGCAAGGTTTTGATAGCAGGGGGGCTACAGAGTTGTCTTCTGTCAGAAGATGCTAGAAGCTTCCCCCATGTCTGAGGAAGGCAATGCCAGCTGGCTACAGGATGGACCCGTAGCTGGCCAAAGCCGACCACATTGCAATGGTGGTAGCGCCTTGGGATAATGTGTTTAAGAAAGGGGATAAAAACCTGTACAATGGCAACAGGAGAGAGAACTGAGAATATGTGAGCGAAAGAATTCTGCAGATACCATGGTGAAGAAGAAGAGGAGGAGGTGCTCCAGGTACTGGAGCAGAGATTCCCCTGCAGCCCATGGTGCAGTCCATGGTGAGGCAGGCTGGCCCCCTGCAATCCATGGAGGTCCACGGTGGAGCAGATCTCCATCTGTAGTCTGGGGAGATGTCCATACTAGAGAAGGAGAATGCCTGAAGGAGGCTTTGACCCTGTGAGAAACCTGTCAGAAACTGTGGCCTTGTGGAGAGAAGTCCACACTTGAGTGGGTTTGCTGACAGAAGAAATTGGTGTAGAACTCTGTCCTCTGGGAAGGACCCCATGCTGCAGCAGAGAAGAATGTGAGGAGTCCTCCTCTGAGGAGCAAGGAGCAGCAGAGACAACACAGGATTAACTGATTTCAACCCCCTCTCCGCATACCCGTGTGCCACACTGGGGGGGGGGGGGGAGGCAGAGAATGCAGGGGTGAAGTTCAGCCCAGGAGTAATGGAGAGGTGGGAAGAAGGTGTTTTTTTATCAGTAATAAATTAAATTAAGTTTTTCTCCAGGTCAACTCTGCTTTGCCCATGACAGTAATTGGTGAATGATCTCTCCCTGTCCTTATTGTGACCCATGAGCCTTTCATTATATTTTCTTTCCTCTATCCAGCTGAGGAGATGAGTAACAAAAGGCTTGGTAGGTGCCTGATATCCAGCCAGGATCAACCCACCACACACATGGCAGCTAAAGGACTGTTTTTTGCCATACAGGTTAATTTAAAATTGCTGCACCTTTTTAAAGTACATGGCAAAATATTCATTAAATTCTTGGGTTTTTTTAGAATTTTTTTATTATCTTTAAGTAAAAGGAAGGAGGAAAACCCCAAAAGAATAAAGAAGGTGCTGAGGCAGGGAATGAGAAGTTCAAACACAGATTTCCTTCATGCACCCTACTTCTAGAAACTTTATTACAGGATATTCCTTTAAAAAAAATTAATCTGGTTAAAATGGTTCTTAACCACACCCAATTTCCTTGTAAGGTACCTAAAATCCACTGTGCCAAACTGTGTTTTAGTCCTTTTGTGGAAGAAACTGATTATTCCAAATCCTTATCTAAGTTCCAAATCCTTATAGCAATTTCAGGTTTTACTAAACAGAAATTCCATAAGCTCCTTGAAGCATGCAAACAGATTTTATGTGTTATGCCCTGTATTCAGGACCTATGTAGCACATATTCACTGAATAGGTATACAGGTCTCCACATATTACCATTCTGAGTACTGGAGTGTGCTAGCATTTGCTTTTAGCAATGGTCCATCAATGGAAGCACTGAACATCCAAAATCCAGCACATTGATCATTCAAGTGTTGTGATCAATCGTTCAATTTAAAAATTTTAAATTAAAATATGAATTGCAAATTCAACAGCAGAAAACATACACATCCTTCACCAATTTTAGGTTAATAATAAACATCCTTTTCAAATTCAATGCAAACTGAATTTGATAAACATCTATCTTCACCTATTTTTATATAAAAAATAAAGTTCTGAATTACTTACAATCCAGATGCCATCATATGGTACTGTCTTATAAAAGAGGCTGCATTCTTCCACCCACCAGCTAGTGCAGTCTGGGTTGGTGAAGTCTGGGAATACAGTTTCCCCTGGCCACACCTGCCATATTAAAATTAAACTTTTAATGATACTAAAAAGTGTTCATAGAATCATAGAACAGCCCAGATAGGAAGGGATCTTGAAATATCATCTGGCCCTGTCTCTCCTGGGAAAGGGAACCTAGATGAGATCATCTAGCAGCCTGTCCAATTGCATTTTGAAAACCTCCAGCAATGGGGACTCTACCATGTCTCTGGGGAAGTTGTTCCAGTGATTCATTGTTCTCACCATAAGAGCAACTTGTACCCATTTCCCTTTGTATTCTACATGTTGCTGCTTGTGAAAAGAGAACCTCTGTCTGCTTTGTAGCTGTCCTTTCAGTACTGGAATATTGTGATGAATATCCCCCACAAGCCTACTCTAAGTAGAAAAGACCTGACTCCTTTCTTAATAGAGCAGTTCTCCAGCCCTTCGATAATCCTTGTGGCCTTTCTTGGATCCTCTCCAGTCTCTCTACCTCTTTTTTTCAATTGTGGGGATGAAAATTGGACACACTACGTGCAGCCTGACAAGCGCTGCATAGAGTGAGATGATCACACTTCTATCTCTGCTAGTGATGCCTCTGTGGATGAAGCCCAGGATGGGATATATTTTCCTTGCTGTAATGGCAAACTACTGACTCATGTTCAGCCAGGACCCCCATAGTTAGCCCTCAGGGCAGAGCTAACTGTTCCAATTAAGACTTTTGAACAACAGACTGAGACTGACAATAGTTGCATGCATAAAAAAGGCTGAGAGAGTATGAGTTCCTTAACTTTGGTGCTGTCTATTGCTTTTCTTCTAAGAAGTCATACAAGAAACAATATGCAACAGAAAAAATTGTCAATGCATGTTAAAATTGTAAATGAAAAGGAGAATGAGGTAGCTGGCTTTTCAGTCACTACTAAAAATACATATGAGGTGGCTGATGAATAGCTCCCTGAGCCTTCAAAACACCTTAGTTTTCATTTCTGTTCCATGCAGAAAGTTAAAAAAAAAAAAATGAAGAAAGCTTAAGAAGAATCATGTCCTGAGTGAGGCCTCAAAGACTCAGTTCTTCTGGCAGGCAATTTTACTAAAAGAAACAACTTAGAAAATGAGAGTTTAAAAAGGAGCCCCCTGACCTAAAATAAGCCATAACAGTGGCAACAGACCAAATTCAAATGCACAAACCAGTAATTACCTCCCCAATTAAAGGTGTTACTCCATCTGATTCATTAACCCAGACTTTTTTGCTCTCTCCCCTGATGTAAGTTTGATATGGATTACCATCAGATAGATTTTGTGTGCTAATAGCAGGGTCCTAAAAGTAAAAAGAAAAAAAGAAGAAACCAGGATAAATAAGCTCCATCAGTTACTATGGACCACTAGAATGTTAGGCAATAAATATAAAAGTAACATAGAATAAGCAAAGTATAATAATAAAGTTATAAGGATAATATTTACGAAGGAAAAATAGTTAAATGCTTACCAGTATGATAATATATTTTTGTCCATATTCATGCATATAAGCTGCAAAACCAGGGAGATCTTTAAAATTCACTTTATCATAAGTAAAATCTTTCCATGCGTCCATATAGTCAATATCAGTGACCTGTGCATCCTGAAGGAGAAGTGAGTTCAGCTTTAACATGAGAAGTGATATGCAAAGATACTGTATGTTAGTCAAACACAATTTCATCTGACAATTCCCATTTGTTCTATAGTGAATTAACTGTTGGGACTTTACTGCAGTCTGGGAAAAAGTATACTGTCAGGATCACTTGCAAGCTATGTGTATCTCATCTCATCCCCACAGCCTTTATTAACAATTAATAATTATTATATTGTTTTAAATAATATATTAAAAATAATAATTAAATCAAGCAGATTTTTGTGCCTTAAAAAGGTTTCATTTAACATTAGAAGAATTCAAATGAATGTATATATCGGCATCCTTTCAAATAGCCTCTGGACATGTAGCTATTTCATTGCAGTTGCCTGACTTCAAGAGATATCTGTTTAAATAAAAATATTCC
The DNA here is from genome assembly GCA_032466535.1 of Forpus xanthops. Lineage (NCBI taxonomy): Eukaryota > Metazoa > Chordata > Aves > Psittaciformes > Psittacidae > Forpus > Forpus xanthops. The sequence continues at coordinate 38,371 of JASSUY010038672.1, read as the reverse complement.
TTCCTCAAATCTTAGCTTAGCATGAGAGTATTTTTATTCTATTTAAGCCTCAGGCTAATGTAATCTGAAATCTAATTTAAAAAGTTAATTGTATTTTACCTTTGACTGTGAATTAAAAATAATATATGGTTCCATAATTGTCCATATGATAAGTAAAAAAAAAATACTTCATGAATTAGGTAACATAAGTGGATATAGTAGGAAAGTATAACTGAAAAAATACTGCAATAAAGTGCTTAAACCTCACCATTTCCCACATTCTGAGGATGGGTCTATCATTAAAAATGCACAAACTCCTTTGACACCAGAAGCCTATATATAAGGAATTCACCAATTTAAACTGATGTGAAATGAACCGATTGCAGAACACTGTGACCTGTATCTCTGAGTAGTTCTCCTGCAGAGCTCTATCTGCCTTCATGGGTGTTTTGCCCTCCTCAAACCCCATACTTACATAAGGGAGTCCAATTGCCCTGTTCCTCTTCACAACTCTTTTCACCTCATCCAGAGACCCATAATCGTAGCGGCTGAGCTGGAAGCCCAGGCTCCAGTAGGAAGGCAGCATTGGCAGTCCCACAAGCTGCAAGTGGAGAGTAAAAATCCCATACATGTATTTCACCTCAGTGCCCATTTAACTAGATCTATATTCCTCAAATCTATTTGAATAATACACGAAGCTTTAGTCTGTGAAATGAATAGGCCCCTCCCAAATTTAGTATTATTCTACGGTGCTTTGGGTTTGTTTTTTTTTTTTTTTTTTTTTTTTTTTTTTTTTGCTTGGTTTTTTTTTTTGGTTTTTTTTTTTTTTGTTTAATTGCATTTTATTTTGGGATAATGCCCATTTATTAAAGCATCACTAAAATCTAAACAGATCTCCAGAAGTACAAAAGACATCAGTGACATCTTAAGACCATAAAATCATTACATACCTGTAAGCACAGTATATCTACTGTATAATATTGCTGTACGAATAGGAATTTGTCCTTGTAATGAGAGCAAGCTCCAGAAAGGAAGCATCAGTTATTCCATGTAGATCATCTCTAGCTACAGTGACCACTGTGCAAATCAGTCAGGCCATACAAACTAATGAATTTTAGCAGCTACAAACTTTTTGGTCTCAAGCTGTTGCATGGTCTCTGCTCTAGCATCTCCAGCAAAAGTAGTGCTTAGTTTTCAGCTGCCTGCAATAGGCTAGCTAAAAATATCTACATCCCACCTTAACCTCAGCTAAGTTAGTGACAGCATTCACATTAGGGACATACTAACAGTTATTCTTAGTTAAATACATACTGAGTCATATTTTCAATTAATAGATAACATAGTTGAAGACATACTGTCATATAAAGAGGTAGAAAAAAAAACCCAACAACAAAAAATCCCAAGCAGTTTTAAAAATCTACAATGCATAATCTCTTTAGCTAAAGGCACCTCCAGGTACTCCTGGACTACTTGCTCTGGAGTGTTCCCCAAGAAGATATAGAAATCAAGGATCCCACCAATGGTCCTGTAGGTCACAGCTGGAGCAGGCTGCACCACAAACTCTGCCAGACAAGAGTGCACAAAGACAATTCTGAATACCAGTGAATTTTAAAACAACATTGCGATTTTCTAATTGAATATTAGAAATCTTACTAAGTAAAAAACACAAACCAAAACACTTAATGAACCCCAAACCATTAATTAAACTTGCAAAAAGGAGGAATGTATTCAGATTACTCTTTTAAATGTCCATATTTCAATTCCCTTAGATCCTAAAGGCAATAGTATCTGAAGGAATCCAGTGGCTCAAACTTCTTTGAATTTTTAGTACAACTTTCCAAAACTCAAGGGATGTGAAGAGCTCTGTAAAGGATACATATATATGTGTGCTTACCAAAGAGACTAAAGGGCATTTACTTTCAAGTATTGCTCCCTCCAAATTTAGGCTCTGATTCCACAGTCCTGAACAGCTGTACAAAGCTGCATATGCTTAAGATGTAACTCTGACTCTCAGGTTTCAAGTGCAATCTGAACATTAACTTTGCACTACTTATTGCTTTTGTTGATACGCTAAACACTACAGTTTTTATCCTAATTCTACAGGTCATTTAAAAAGGTGCTCAGAGCTACAGAGAAAGATTTCTTACCCATGGCATTGCTATTCATTAGGAAAACACCAAAGGAGGCTCCAGTGTTGTCTTCCAAACACAGGAAGAAAGTTTGAACTCCATATAAGTTATCCATTGACTTAGAGGATAAAAAGGGAAAGTAAGATGATTAAAATCTAATAACAGTATCTGTTCTTGGGTATTTAAAAATGTATCACGGGTAGAACTTGAAACTTCTTAAAATATTGCCAACAATAAAAATAAAAGCCCTGACACCTTTCTACAGATCAGGTTTTTCCTTCCTGGCATTATTCTCTTTTATGAGAACATTTTCCATTAAAATAAACGCTTCCCCAAATACACAGGTAACATAAGCAAGCAGATGTGATGGATCTTCAGGCAAATCTGTATATAGCAGTACTATTTCTGGGTAATATCTATGTATATCAAGCAAAGAGTAGAACTTGAAGAGTGCTTTTATCACTTTCACCATAGATTAGGTTTTACATCTAATCTATATTTCTACTATTTCTATTATTCCTGCAAGGTAATCGCTTTTATGTCTGATCTACAGAAATAAGAGAGTGACTTGCTTATTTTTTATTTTCCTTTCTATTTTATTTTCCATTATTATTAGCAGCAGAAACCTTAGAAATTTTAACAATTGTTGTAATAGATGTACTCCTTCCCCTGTAAAAGAGAACTCAGAACAATTTAATGAGAAACAGAACTTGAGCAATTTGAAATTTAGCCTAACTTGATTCTGTTCACGGTCAGTTTAACTTAATGAGCCTACACTCAATAGAGCTGTTCAGGTAAGATCTTCAAAAAGGAGGAGATAGACGTCTCAAGCCAAGGGGTACAAATTCTAAATTATTAATTAATTATATATAGTGATATCACCCTCCAGTTTCTAGTTCAGAAAAACACTGAATTGCTCTCTTAGAGTACAGCATATGAGTTGTTGCTTTATGAAGCTGAGATAATGGCTACAAATACTCTTTCAATTATCAAAAAATGTGTGCCCTAAATATTGTTTCATAGGAAGTCAGTCAAACAACAGAAACAAATAATTGCTGACAGACATATTTTATCTTGTAAAGGGGCACCTGTTAAGGGGAACTTTTCCATCATTTGTCAAGTTAGAAGGATGTTAACCAAAGAAGCATGATCATCTGTACTGAATGCTGCACACATCAATGCATTAAGACATATTGGTATTTATTTTCTTCATTAGTAGAAACTGAATACTCTGATATTTTAATATTTATCTACTGGTTTTCAAGTGTACATCAACACAAAAATCAGAAATCGGAGAAACTTCATCAGTACCATCTAGCTTTTAGTAATGACATGCAGTGACTGAAAAGTTGGGAAAAACACAGTAGATACTATTAATGTGTCTACTGTAGAATAGGCTCAGATTACAAAATTCATCTGTGAAGAATGAAGTGTAATAAAACGAGTTCTTACTGCAGAGGGGCCAGTATCCCTGCTGAACATGGGCCAGGTTTTCCAGTTAACATCATGCCGGTACTGCTTATGCACATGCTCTCCCACACCATAAATGTTGATGCTAGGTACTTTGATGGATAGCTGTAAAAACTGTTCAGCATACTGCAGTGGTCCTATGGTAGTATCAAACCTGATAAAAAAAAAGAAAAAGAAAAATTTTTGTTTTGGTTTGTTTTTTGTTTTAAAGGTGAATGTTAGCAATAACTGTTTCAGCTCCTTTTAGCTAGAGCTAGCTAGCCGGTTTAGGTCTCCATCTGGAGAACTGAAGGAGAGGGAGGTGGATGGTGTGGGCCCGGAGCAGAAAAACCCTTTCACAGATGAGATAAGCAGTGCCAGCTGATCCCACAGACACTCTTCATATAAGTGGCTCATCTATTTTCAGGGGTACATTTGCACTCCTGTCTTCCACTAAAGCTTCCCACCCTGCATCTATTTTGCCTAGTCCTGAATCCACTCTCAATGGCTACTCACAGAAACTGGGCAGATGGAAAATTTCGTTGGGTGGACAGAAAAGCAAAAATAATCCACTCCATCAGAATTTTCAAATCAATTGCAGATTTTACTTGCCAGAGAGAATGAACCAGACCTGATCTTGAGTTCTTCTAGGCCAGTCACTACAGGGAAAGTCATACTATGACTGTACGCTAGTTCTTAAATAAGCTGAGCATAGATGAGTGCAGATTAAAGTGATGACATGATCCTTAGCATGGTTCAAATCCCATTTGATGACTATCACATCTCCTGTGGTAAAGTCTACTTAAAGAAGCTGCTGAGCTCTTTAAGGACATGAAAAAGGACATGGAACTGTTGGAACAAGTGCAGAGGGGGGCCACGAGGATGATCAGGGGGCTGGAGCACCTCCCCTATGAGGATAGGATGATAGAGTTGGGGCTGTTCATCCTGGAGAAGAGAAAGCTGTGTGGAGACCTCATAGCAGCCTTCCAGTATCTGAAGGGGGCCTATAGTGATGCTGGGGAGGGACTCTTCATGA
>JASSUY010038672.1:0-13839 GCA_032466535.1 Forpus xanthops | reverse complement strand
TCTCAACCTGTGGGAGTTGCATTCTTTGGATTCTCCTTCCCATTTCCCCGGGACTGGGGAAGAAAGAGGGGGGAGCGCGCAGAACTGTTTGAGGGGGGCCTCAAACCACGACAACATGTCACTGTGAGGTCACATTAAGTGAATTATTTGATTAGTGATATATAGAGATTCTTACCTAGAAAACAGAAGAGGATACAGTTTCTCCAGGGAGTCACTGGATTTTTACTCTTGAGAGAGCCTTACAACTCCTGAAGTTTCTGGCTGCTATGCCCTGATGAACAAATGCCTTGTGGTCTTTGAGCTGAGGTACTGGTCCCCAGTCACTGGCTTTGACAGAAATGGTTCCGCTGCACTCAGGTTCCTTTTGCAGGTATGGGGACAGGGAGGCCAGGCACAACTCCTTCCTTAGAAGTACAGGCACAGTTGTACTACACTTTCCATCTAAACATATGGATGACCTGGGAAACTACAGACCAGTTGATCTCATCTCTGTGCCTGGCAAAATCTTGGAGCAGATTCTCCTGGAAGGCATGTTAAGGCACATGAAAAATAACAGCCAGCATGGATTCACTAAGGGCAAATCCTGCCTGACCAATTTGGTGGCCTTCTATGATGGGGCTACGGAACTGATGGACAGGGGTAGAGCAGTTGACATCATCTACCTGGACTTGTGCAAAGTGTTCAACCCTGTCCTGCATGACATCCTTGTCTCTAAATTGAAGAGACATCAATTTGATAGAGGGACCATTCAGTGGATAAAGAACTGGCTGGATGGCTGCACGCAAAGACTTGTGCTTAATGGCTCAGTGGCCAATTGAGGACCAGTAATGAGTGGTGTCCCTCAGGTATTGGTGTTGGGACTGGTCTTGTTCAACATCTTTGTCAGTGACATGGAGAGTGGGATTGAGTGCGCCCTCAGCAAGTTTGTCGATGACACCAAGCTGTGTGGTTCAGTTGAAACACTGGAGGGAAAAATGCCACCCAGAGAGACCTTGACATGCTTGTGAGGTGGGCTGATGCCAATCTGATGAACTTTGACCACGGCGAGTGCAAGGTCCTACACCTGGGTCGAAGCAATCCCAGGCACAGCTACACGTTGGGCAGAGATGAGATTCAGAGCAGCCCTGCACAGAAGGACTTAGGGGCTTGGTCGATGAGAAAATGACAATGAGCTGGCTTCAGTCTGTGCTCACAGCCCAGGAAGCCAAACATACCCTGGGCTGCATCAAAAGAAGCATGACTAGGAGGTCAAAGGAGGTGACCCCGCCCCTCTACTCTGCTCTCGTGAGACCTCTCTTGGAGTATCGTGTGCAGTTCTGGTGTCCTCAACATAAAAAGGACATGGAACTGTCAGAACAAGTCCAGAGGAGGATCACAAGGATGATCAGGGGACTGGAGCACCTCCACTGTGAAGATAGGATGAGAGAGTTGGGGCTGTTCAGCCTGGAGAAGAGAAAGCTGCGTGAAGACCTCATAGCAGCCTTCTAGTATCTGAAAGGGGCCTATAAGGGTTCTGGGGAGGGACTCTTCATGAGGGACTGTAGTGATAGGAGAAGGGGTAATGGGTTCAAATTTAAACAAGGGAAGTTTAGGTTGGACATAAGGAGGAAGTTCTTTACAGTGTGGGTGGTGAGGCACTGGAATGGGTTGCCCAGGGAAGCTGTGAATGCTCCATCGCTGATGGTGTTCAAGGCCGGGTTGGACATATCCTTGATTGTCATGGTTTAGTGGGAGGTGTCCCTGCCCAGAGCAGGGAGGTTGGAACTTGATGATTTTAAGGTCTGTTCCAGCACTAACTGTTCTATGATTCTATGTCTTCATATATATGAACATTACAGATTCTGCATATAGTGAGTAATAACTTACTATTCCTGAGATAAATATTGTGTTTGGGAGACAGTTAAATAATTGGTCAAATCAACATTTTGATGAAAGTCTCAATTTTGATGTGATATGACTTGAACAAATTGCTGGTGGGAGACCAAATATGTTCCTGCTGTAACTCTGCTGCCATAAGTCAGTTTATACTAGTGATGAATTCGTTCCCAAGAAATTCAGTACATGTTTTGAAACTAATGTTTTTAGTTTTAGAGGCAGATGCATGCAAGCAGAACAGTCCAAATTCAGCACAGCTTTTAGAGGGCTCCTGTGAACCCTTTGACAAAATTCCTTCATCAAATAACAAGTAGATTGCATGGATGTTACTTCTGCCACCAAAACCTTCCTCTTTTACAGTGAAATGACAGAAGATTTGTTCAATGTTCAACTAATAAAAAACCTCAAACCTTTGTAAAATAGAAGCACCGCTCCTCATCATACAGGAAAAGATCAGGTTTTAGAAACTCTATCAGAACAATCCCAGCCCTTAGAGAGAGCTAAGAGAAACTGTAACTACACTTTTCCTATTATATCCATCTGGAGAAAAACTGTGTGCTTTCAGGGTTATTTCTTGATTTTACATAAACAGTAAATAAAATATACAGTGCTGAAACAGAGCTTGGAGACTAGGACTCCTTAACTTGAAGGGAGTATCTTAGGCTTTTAGCTGAAGTCATTGCATATTCTCTCTGGCTTGATCAGCACTGAATTATTAAACGACCCTGGCACTTGCTAAACAGGAGTGAAGGAAACTGTAGGTTGATACGTCTTTCCCTTTATTTTTCATAGATTTAGCTTGTTTTCTTTATCCCATGGGTAAATGGAAACCTGAATAAAGTCCAAATAAACATTGTAAGGTGTGATGAGTTTGGTGGAATTCAACACAAAGGCATCTCAGCACACATTTTAACAACTTCTTTAGTATTCTCTAAGACTGCAGTGAACATCTGGAGTAAGTAATGTGGTTCAGAGAACAGCTCCATTTGCTGCATCAGCCCTCTCTGGGACTTTCTAGCACCTGTGAGCTTTCTAAGGGAATGAACTGCAAAGAAAACACCTTCAGAAAGCTTATTAATGGCTATAACAAAGTAAATGCTTGCCACAGTATAAGCATCTTTTTCCTTTTCTGATCTTCAATAACCAGTGTTCAGAATAGAGCTTTGAACACCAATTTAAGGCAGTTTTTTTATCAAAACTTCTAGATAGACACGTTACCAGAGCTACCTGGGAAATATTTATCACAGCTCTGAATCTGAGCATGAAGGCACACTATTGTTCAGCATTGAAACATACTATACACGGCTGAGGATGACACAGAAGATTCCTATGCTTAGCAAGAAAAAACAACCATGAATAAATTTTAATGAGACAGTGAGGAAGAAATATCCTCATGAAAAAAAGAAGAATAAAAAATATGTACCTGTCCTGGAGTCTCCTTCAGACACCACAGTGAGATTAATGTGAATAGGGCCAAACAAGACGAAGAACTGTGAAGACTCACAAATGCATTGCAAACATTTTTTCACCAGACTCTGAACAGAATGAATTTGAATTCATTCAAAGTTGTCTCATTCTCCCAAAGCCCCTCACAATCAAGATCAGATACTGTGAGCTTGGTTTCAGACAAAAGCAGTTTTCATTTTCTAGCAATTGACATACAAAAGATTTTAATTTTGTTTTCTAGCCAGATATAGAAATAACATCAATTGAATAATTTCATTGTCATGGAAAAATAGAACATGTTTGAAGCTAATTTTCAAAGTATGTGCAGTTCTTCTAAAAGAAATGTAATTAGACATTGTATAAACTATCCTTTTGTAGATAAAGAGGTTTCTCTGTCTAAACCACAGGCTTTGATCCTCATTCAAATAACACTTCTGAGCCAACAAAGTATGGCAGAGGTAATGAAGATAGTCTAATATTGAATACCAGTGTTATTTACTAATTTTTTATTAGGTCAGCTTAGAGACCAGTACAAGCCATGATAGCGATTACAAAGATAAGAATTCCACTGAACATGCACTATACAGAAAGGGAATAAAAAAAATTCAGTTTTTAGTGTAAATAAGGAAACTACTTGTTGTGAATCTCTAAAATATAACAGTCATTGCTGGAAATCTTACGGCAGTTAGTGCAGTACGTATTTCTCAGGTGCTTGTGATGATTCAGTTAAGATCTCAAATAAGAACAGAAATATTATAACAAGGATTCAATAAAACCCAAACCCTCTCATTATTTGTTTTAGTTTGTGTGCTCAAAAAACAGAAATGGAGAAGGTGTCTAATATAGAAGAAGCAAGTATCATGACAGTTTGAACCACAGTCACAAATATAAATCACTAGATTGTGTCTGTAAATTAATAACTGCTGTTCTTCAAGGTAGTAAACAGAAGGTCTTAGTAGAGCAAAATCTTATGTATTGCCAATTTTTGCCTAGCTTTTCACCTGAGAAAGGAATTATAAGACTGCTTGAAAAAAACTACTGTTTTTTCTTTAGCTATTCAGGCATCAAGATGTGTAAATAACCAAAATGTGCTAGACACTGTTATTTCATCAAAATCTATTGTATACTTTTTTTAAGATGTAATGTGATAGCATTATGGATACTAAAAAATGTAAACTTTTCCACATTCAAATGATTTGAACTTGCCATTTGTAGCTGACTTTGTTACCTTTAGGATAGACTTCACTGCCTACAAAGGGAGGAAAGGAGAATTAATATTTGCTCACAGCTACTTGCTAGCTCTAATAGTACATAACGTTCAAAAGTATACCAGCAGTAACTCTTGACTGTGTCCTCACAGCTCTGCTTTGCCATCTCAACATGCTCCAAAGAGGATAACATTGTCCATGCCCTTGAAGCAGCTTTGGGGTCCTGCACTACATTGCCACTTAAACTTACTGAGGGTGTTTTTCAGGGCTGTAAGGCCCAGCAGGTGCCTCTGTGCCACACCCCTTAAACATCTTTGTGAATCCCCTCCTTCACCTTGACCTCCTTAGGAGTCAAACAGTCTCTTTAGCAACCCTATCACCTTGCTTTGTTTCAGACAATGTGCAGAGTACGGAAAGGTATTCTCAATATGAAAAAAAAGAAAAACGCTGAAAAAAAAAAAAAACAAACCAGAAAATTTAGTTCATTAGTACTTATTTCTCCTGAAATATAGGAATTCACAATCTAAGAAAGCTAGTAAAATTACTTCAACAGCTCAGATGCTTTTTCAAGAAATACTGACTTTTCAGAAAATGAAGGCACTATTGAAGGATGGAACTTAAAGTGTTAAATCTCAATTGCTCACAAGGTATGTCATAAACTGACAGATCAAGCCTATTGTGAGTGCTTGTTTTGGAGTCTTATAGCTGGGAGCGGCTGTCAGGTTTTACTCCCAAGTCTTTGCTTTCTCAAGTTCTTCAGCTTTATGATATTTTTTTGTTAATGTTTCTCACTATATGCAAAAAGGTGTTTTCACTTCTAGCAGTAGATCTAGAGATCTCAGACACATTTTCTGAACACGGACATGTCAAGGTTAACATTCAAGCTACAGTTTATTGCTTTATATACAAAAAAGTGCATTATGCCATAAGAAATCTAATCTAAGAACTGACTTCAGGAAAGAACCTTGCATACCCCAGGTAATTACCCTATTTGAAAAGAGAGTCCTCCCCCATCCTTTCATTCCTTGCAAAGGGGAAAACCAGTCATTTAAACCTCCCAAGGCATGTTATTTATTGCCTTCTAGAAAAATTGATAAATTCACACATGTATGTGCTTATCTAAAGCACATACAGTCTGATAATTCAACAATAGGCAAAAGAGACCCTTGGATTTAAAAGACCCCAATTCACCCCAGTCTGTATTCAGGCTGTCAAAATGCACACTAACATAAAACAAATACTCATACAATACCTACTTGTTCCAGGCTGAAGACACTTATGCACAGGCCACTAGGAAGAAGAAGAGTCTGTCAACTCCAAAGATCTTTGAGTTATACACCAGGCAGATCCAAAATAACATTTGATATATTTTCTCAATGCTATGTAAAACATTATCCCCTACAAAAAAAAAAAAATAACCAAAAAAAAAAATCCCCCCCCCAAAAAAAATCAAACAACCAAAAAATATAAAAAACCCAAACAAAGAAAAAAAGAAATGAAAAAGAGGACTCTCTCCAATTTCTCTTTCTTTGCTTGTGAAGTTGTGAAGTTGCATACACACATTTACTCTTTTTACAACCAGGAAGACCAGAAAATTTGGTTATCTTTTAAAAACAAAGGTTAATATCTTCACTCCATTAAAAGAAACAAGTATTTTAAGGTGAAATAGGACTGCAATTCTGACAATAACCTAAAACCAGTAAAAAATCCAGTTAGTATATAGCACCTAAAACACACCTTATTAAGTCCTAACATTATTATCCAAAATTTGTAGCCTACTGCTATTTTTTTGCCCCATGTAGTTATTGAGCAAAATCTAAAATTACAGATTGCCTCCTAGCTTTGGGAGTGAGGAAGATATAATTCTGAAAGTATCTCCTTACTGAAATCACTGTTTTGATGCTTTGCATTTTTTGTCAAATCTTGTCTGCTGACTGCTTTTATGAGTTTCCTTGTCCTTGCTGCAGATGGTCATCCAGCCAATGCCTATGATTCTTACTGCTACTGAGCAGGAAACAAAGCAAAAAAAACCATTATTATATACTGATTCCTTGCCAGCTTTTACACATTTTTTACAGGGTATTATTCAGCTCTGCATTTTTTTCCAATAAAAATAATAGATGTTCATTGTAAGAAAATAAAAATATTAAAAGCTTAGGAGCTTTTAAAAGAAAGGGTAACATTTAATAGTCATATATTTGTAATAATAACTAAAAGATGTAATACATTAGAGGCAAGAATCTAATTTTCTTATGTCTCTCTTTTTATATGGCAACCTAGTGACCACTCAGCAGGTAGACTAGTCTGTGTAAGTGACAGTAGGGATCATGCAGGAAGTGTAGATCAGCTCATACCTACAGCATACAAGATGTGGGAAACCTCAAAGTTCAAGGACAAATGACTTCCATTTACCATAGTCCCCTCCATGCTGCTACACAGTGACTTCTAAACTGCAGCATTACACATAGTAGCAATGTTTGTATTGCTATTATGAAGAATTAAAACCCTGAAAAGTTAAAAATTCCCTTTAGATCCTTCTGCTTTTTATGCACATTTCTCACAACTTCTTAAATATTCTGATGACACTGATTTCAAGGTTTTTTCTCAAAACACAACAGCTGTAAGCTTGTTTCTTTGTGGTTTTTTTTTTTTTTTTTTGCTGTGTTTTGGTGTTTTTTTGTTGGTTATTTTTTTTTTTTTTTTTGGGGGGGGGGGAGGGTTCCTTTTTTGCCCTTTAATAAAACAAAACAGAAGAAAAAAAAATAAAACAAAAAAGAACCAAACCCAAACCAACTGATATTATTAGAGTTACTTGTAATCTCAAGTGGTAGTCTGAATGAAAACAGCACACAGTGCCAGAATTTGAAAAAAGCTTTAAGGGTTAGCAAGGCTGAAAGTACTGTTATGTAGGCACTGTGCATCCCACCATATATTTACACACAGAGCAGAGAAACACCAACCTTCCTCTTCGGCAAATCTGTATTCTTTGACTGACTTTGTTCAAATGAATTGCTTTCTACACACAGGAGACCTGGTGTGTACAGTAGGTGGATACTCAATTTTAATTCTTCCAGATGTCTGGATTAGAAAATATGATCCTCTTCTTCAAACCCATTGGATCTTCCTCTGTAAGCTCCATAAGTACACTTGTCTTTCCTTGAGTTCTATGTGAGTTTGGAGGCAGAAACTGCAAACAATACAAGGGTACATGGTGCAGAGCATTTGCTAGTCTGCCATTTTCTGTCAATAGTGTTTATTTCATGATGCTCTGGTCACATCATGGCTACAGCAAACACCACGGAAACCCAGTCACGTTACAGTAGCTGAAATTGTTAGAAACAGCTCCAAAAAAATCACCCGGTACACTTTTCACATCTTCGAGGAAAACCCCTTCCATCTATACCTTGAGGTTCCATCATTCGCTAACCAGAATGTATCTTGCAGCTCATTTGGGGTTCCTTAATACCACTGTCACTGCAAGGCACAGTACCATAATTTTTTCAATTGTTCCAATATACATTGGCTTTTTTTTTTTACCTTGTCCTTAAGTTATGCTCTCCACATGACAAATCTCTAAAAGCAGGTATATTACCTTGTGAGCACCGCATTTCCATTTGAAGATGCTCTCTCATTCAGTTTCCTCTCCTTTAAGCATCACCACAAAGTCCTTGTCTTTAGCTCTTGCCATTACTTAATATAATCAAACAGGGAGGAAAATACCTTAGTGCATCAGTCTGGGATAGAAAGCTACTAGGACCAGGCAATACTCCCCTCTTTGATGGCTGCTGGGAGAGAAAAGTTCCCAGTCAAGCCTGTAACTAAATGATTTTGCAACTTGACTGACTCCATGATGCATAGGAGAACCTGAACAGAGTCATGGTCTGTGGAGAACTGGACACTTGTGTATCCCACAGGATCAGCCGTAGACAATGGCTCTTGAAAGAGAAAAAGGTGGGGAAAACACAGTGAGAGAGGGAAAGACAGGAGCAGGGAACTTGCAGAATTAAAAAAAAAAAAAACCTGATGCCATCATTTTTGTACCCTAAAATTGGTGTCTCCTCAGGATGCAAAAGTGGCCATGGAGTATACTGATGATTTTTTTTCCCTGAGAGCAGGTTTTGTTTTATGATAGGTGCTTAGGCAGCTCCCAAGGTTTCTACACTGCCAGCAGAAGAACTGAGTGTCTGTAATATTCTTGGACAAAAAGGAAAACTACAGGTTATGCTAGAACAAAGATAAGTTAACAGTTACTTTCATAGTGACCAGCATACAAGAATCACCTGAAGAAATACTTCTTAAATAATATAATTATAAATCATTAGCAGCATCTGCGCACAGCCTTTGGAATTAGTTATCCTGACAGTTAATATTGAACTCTGTTATTAAGGAAGCGTTGATAAAGAAGCAATCTTTTACTAACTCTATGAATTTAACAATGTAACACACACTCTAGAAAAATCTTTGCTCCGAGGAAGGAAAAGACTGATTACCAGAATGACCTTGTACTGTCTGTAAAGTTTACTAGAGTTGAATAATGAATTTCATTTTGGTTGATAATATACTTTTGTGAATACATATAATTAACACAAATTAATTTTACAATGAATAAATTAAGTGGGCAATTAAAGCAGATTAAGTTGTTACTATAGTAATATAAAATTTCACATAACAGTTCTAATTTATCATGAAGGAATTATGAATGCTAATGAATTAAGTACTTGACATCTTTTCACAAAGGAGTATCTTTACCTAATTTTAGCCTAAGAAGTCTTTTTTGTAACTCTCATTGAAATCCTATTTTCTGTTACAAAGGGCCCCTAGGTTGCTAATTTTACCAGAAAATTTTCCAAATAAGAAATTCAGTATGACATTTTTCTCTCTGAAGCATTACCAAGATGATCTCCTAATGCTAATGTGTTTATATTTTATCATATCTACCAGTTAATGGTATTACTGTGTCATCGGAAGGATGAAAAGGTAAGGTGGTCTTTAAAATAGTTATAGAATTTTAAAATAGGTATGGTGTCATACATATGCATACTGTAGGATGAATCAAGTCTTCTGTAATTTTTTTAATTGCCTTTTTATGTATGAAGGAAAAATGTAAGCTTCAGAATACATGGGGTCACTTTTAGTACTTCTCCACATAGCTCAAGTTCTCTTAAGTGTTATTATCACAAAGCTGTATTCCAGTAATATTTATCAAATAAAAAAACCTTGCTGTAACACTGGACACTCCTTGAATTGCCATTGTCAGACACAAGCCAAAGGAGAGCAAGCTTCTCCAAATGGAACTATTCTAAGAAAAGAAAGACTACTCCCAGAAGAAAGTACTACTTGAAGTAATTGTGCTAATTCTGAACTCTGTAAGATAATGCTTTTAAAGGAATGATCATATCCATTGAAGATGTTTCTGCCTGTTTAGATAAGATGTAGATTTCTAAAAACCTACATCACATAAAAAAAAAAAAGTTTGCACAAAGGCATATAAAAGTATACTTAGCTTATTATCAAGAGTTTAACAAATAATGGTAGGAAAAAAATACAAGCTCTCCAAATATAGGTTATAATTATTATTTTTTTTAAATTTTAAAATCCATGAAATCCTGAAATTCCTAAAATTGGTTCCAAAGATAACAGTTACAGAGTTATGGTTGCAAAGATCACTGTATCTTCCAGAGGAATCTCAGGAAATCTTTCACTTTACTAGAAAAAAATAATAGTCCACATTACTTACTGACTTTTCTTCCCAGGAACCATGCTACCAGGACCTATATATGGTGGCTACCACGACCTACATATGGTGATGCATCTCAGTCTGACTTTGTTTTCTACCCAGATTTCCTCCACCTCTGCCACCTTGCCTCTTATTCCAATTCAATAATCACTACTGAAATCCTTGCAGTCTCACTGCTGCAAACACCCACTCATGTCTAGACTCTCAATGACAAAAGACTAGAAGGTCAGTAGTGGTGAGGGATATGTGTTACAGACTTAAACCCAAAGTAATATTAAATAAGGACCTTATTAAGTGCAAGATTGTTCTGTATGAATTAGAAGTGCAGCTGGTGACATATATAAAGGGAATAGAAGGCAACCTCAGTGGCAAAATAATGAGTAGAATGCCAAAACTGGTGTGATACTATTGACATAGGAATTATTATTCACTCACAAGAAAGCCTCTTGGGATCACTGAAAATAAGCTGAGCATTTGTAGTTACAAGTGTTCAGGTGGAGAGACAGAGGTAATGAAAACTAAAGAGAGGAGAAGAGGGCAGAACAAGGAAGGGCAGGGGAGGGAAAGAGGAAGGCAGCAAAACATGTAATTCAAAGGTGCATATAATTACAAGTATTTCCATCCAAATTCAACAGTAGAACAAAACACTTTCATTCTTTTTTATATTTTCAACTCATCTTTTTGGTGATGTACTAGACATACATAATTTCAGCTTTCCATGAAAGAG
Organism: Forpus xanthops; assembly: GCA_032466535.1. Taxonomy (NCBI): domain Eukaryota; kingdom Metazoa; phylum Chordata; class Aves; order Psittaciformes; family Psittacidae; genus Forpus; species Forpus xanthops. The sequence goes on along the minus strand of JASSUY010038672.1, from coordinate 2,846 downwards.
AAAAAACTAAGACTTAACAGAAGACTGAATTTCAAAGGAAGAGTAGTGAGATCCCAGCAAAAAGGAGGTTAGGCAGACCTCCATCAGAAGATGGACAGGACTGAACACCTGACTGAAATTGCTAATCATATTTGAAGAATGCTCCATAGAAGAGACATTTTGAAAAGCAATACTGGTTTACATATTAATTTCAGCTGCTTTTAAGAGTGGTTAAATTTATTGTCTAGGTGAGATGTGGGAGGGTATAAGGTACAGGCACAAACCATGCAGATATAAACCAATGCTGATAACTTAAGAAGCAAGATAATAAAAATTTCACTTCAAGAACTGTATCCATATACTTCAAACAAATATGTCTAACCATATATAAAAAAACTTCTGCATCTTCGGAAGATGTTTTTAGACATAAAATACTTTCATAGGACAGTGTTCTAATTAAACAAGAACAAAATAATAACATTTTGGAGGTAAGATACAAAAAGCAAACAAACAGCATTAGGGAGATCCAGGGTGCTGAGACCAGAAAAAATGTTTCTCATGGAAGAAGGCATGTAAGTAATTTCCCCCATCCAGCTCTATTCATGGTCAAATGACATATGGCTGTGTTAGCAATTGCTGTTACAAATTTTACCAATCCTGTTATTAAGCACTAAATGCACTGAAAGTAATGCTGATAATCATGAGCACTGTAGGTTCTTGCCTTTCTGCCTTACCAAAACTAGATGACAGGCATCCTAGTGAGAGGCACCTTGTAATCTATGCTAATTTCATTTATCAGCAGACTTCCATAAATCTAGCCCTCATTTCTGAAATCCAGTGCTAACGGGCAGTGGTATAAGTGAAGCACTAAAAAATACACTGACAACATCCTGCAAACTTCCCTGCACATCATTATGCAAAATAACATAATTTTCTGTCATTACTTGCAGCAATCTCAGGTGATGGCTTATTGTTATTAAAAGGGTAATACACTCAATGGGAAGGATAAATGACTTTTAAATATGTCTTATTTAAGACAATTTAAATTCAATAATGTTGACAAAATTAATTAAAGTTTTCCACTTAAACTACAGTTATGGTTCCCATTGGTTTGAAGACAAATCCTTGTTACCTGTGTTGCCTTCCATCCTGGGTACAATTTCCTTCATACAACATATTAATTCTATAAATCATAGCATTATGCAGTTTAAATCAGGAAAAATAACTGCCTGTAATGCTACTCTGAAGGTTTAATTTCAGTTTTACTTCTTAAAGGCATGTTCAAATATGTCCTCCAGAAATGTGACTGCTTTGGTCAGAGTCCATCATTTCCATCTTCCCAATGCTGCTCCCGCAGTACCCTATGCTTCACTGAGGACTCCTAAGGCAAAAGTAACCACCAGCACTTCTTTCTCCAGGCAAAAGCTGAGAGATAGAGTTTTTTACAGCTTGGAGTTTCCACTTTGACAACTGAGTTATTGTTGAAAACCACAGACAAAAAAGCTCATATCTCAGCAACTGAGCATTATTTGGGTTTCAGGGACTGGTGTAATTTGTTTCATCTCTCCCCAGATCATATCAGTGGGTTTTGTTTTATCTGTCTTAGTCTGGGGTTTGGATACCTCCAGGGTGGAGGCTCCACAGCCTCTCTGGGCAACCTGTTTTAACACTAGTCCACCCATTTTCGTAGCAAAAAGCATTTTATGAAGGCAAAAAGCATCATACATACCAATGCAAACCCCATCATCCCAATAAAGCTGTCTTTCTGCAATTAGATTGTCATTCAAAGCAACAGTGAGTCCCATGGTTTTTTTTCAGCTATAGAAAACATAATATTTTTTCTCAGTTTCCTCAGGTAATCAATCACATTTCATATTTCTCAGATGTTAGAATGTTTTAAAAAATATTACATGCCACTCAATTCATCTCCCGAAGTCATCTTCCTAAACCAATCCTATGAAATTTAAAGGAGGTCATTAGGAGGAAGGAAAAACCAGCCATAATGCTCCAGTGCCATCATACCTGTATCTTCTCTGAGGACTGGTAGAATTCTATTTGTTTGTATTCATGCAAAAGAAGATTCTAAATTTCAGTCAATCTTACTTGTAAAAAATTGTTTTAGCAGGCTTTTGCAGAAAAGGCTATATCTGCTTTGGATACATTTATAAAAAGCTGGTTAAAGTTTTAATTGTGCACAAAAGCCAGTGTCTTTATCCTGTTTATGACAAAACAGCCTTCCACTAAATTGCTTTCACATTACCGTGTTTTTTTCTTAGAATGAAATTATCTCATTTTCCTAGGCAGATTAAGTAGGACTGTAAATCCTCCTCTTACTGCAGGAATAACTACCTAATAGTTTTAAGAGTACTGTTCAGATGAGATGAGCTTGAGATCTCATATTCTTAATCTTGTTCTTTTTTTGTTGAAAGTTGCTCTAACTAAGGAAAATATCTTAAGAGTGTCACAACTACAGAAGTTTGAGAGGAATTTCCTGCTAAGAAGATCAAAGAAGTCCCACTTACTCGTGGAGCATAGGGCAGATCATGGTGCTGCCGTGAATATGCATGGGTGCTACGCATTAATATGCAGAGATGGGTTAACAGGATGAATCTTATATTCAGCATGTTCTTGGAAATCTTACCAGAAGATAGGATGTTAGAGTTGGGTCTGTTCAGCCTGGAGAAGAGAAGGCTGCGTGGAGACCTCATAGCAGCCTTCCAGTATCTGAAGGCGGCCTATAGGGATGCTAGGGAGGGACTCTTCATGAGGGACTGTAATGAGAGGACAAGAGGTAACGGGTTCAAACTTAAACAGGGAAAGTTTAGATTGGATCTGAGGAAGAAATTCTTTACTATAAGGGTGGTGAG
>JASSUY010038671.1:0-24201 GCA_032466535.1 Forpus xanthops | reverse complement strand
TGATTTATGTTATACTTCAGTTACTAAACTGTTCTTATCTCAACCTGTGGGAGTTGCATTCTTTTGATTCTCCTCCCTGTCCCCCCAGACTGAGCAAGAGAGAGGGGGTGAGTGAGAGAGCGACTGCATGAGGTTGAGAGCCTCAAACCACAACAAGCCTGAGTTGACAAGCACTTTTTTAAAGAGGGAAAGATGGAACAACCCTTGGGGAAGGGGATACAGTGATACATCTTCTTGGCTGATAGTGCCTGAACTGAACTACTGTTTGGTAGTCTTAAGCTATAGGGTGTTGCTGTGCAGAATTATTTCTTGGTGGGATGAGTACTCGCTGTGGTCTGCTGTAAGCCTTTCTGAAAGTAGGAGTTCTTCCCAGTGCTTAAAGTTTCAGCCTTTTTAATTTTAGAGGAGGGTTCTTGATGGTAGTAACTTTGTGAGGACACTAACATTAGAAGTAGGTCAAACTGGAGCATATTAGCAACTTGAATAACTGCTTAGTTTAGTTTGGAGCACCCCTGGATCTGTAGTAAAAGATGTGATCCTGGAACAAATGGGAGAGTGGTACCTGTGCATTAGACTGAATGTAAATGCAAGTAATAAGAAGCTTTTGGTAATGAGCTGGGATGTGATGCTTGGTGTGTTTGTAACTCAGTAGTAGTAATACAGGGCAAATTAAGCTTTTGCTTAATGCTGTTGTTAAAAGCTTGTGTGTTCAGGTGTTCTTTCTTGAGAATCGAAATGGCTGTAGAAAGTGGAAGAAACCTTTCATATGTCATGATACTAGCAGTTTAATGAGAATAGTACTGTGTATTAAGAAATATATTGAGCATGACCAGGTAGAGAATAAACGATGATGTAACTAGGCCTAATTGAAAAAAAGTTTATCTGCTGGGGACCAAGCAGAATTTCCTGTTGCAAAGGAGATCTCTTGTTAATTTATGAGTTCCCTGATTTGAGAAACAAACCTGTGAGTAGAACAGGAGGCCAAATGGGGTCGTGTATTCCCTACAGCCTTGTTTAAGGAAATATGTATAATAGAAGAAAAACTACTGTTCTCAAAGTACTGTTTTTCTTGTGCTGGGGCGTGTAGATTCTGATTAAAAATTGTACCTGAAAGCAAGCTGTTATGCTGGTGATAAAGCTTTTCTCTCTTCAAGGTACCCTTTTGCCTGTGCTTCTGAGGCTTCTTGGTCCTGCTTATTTCCTGGTGCTTGTAGATGCTGCTTTTCGCCTGTTGAAATAAAATACTGCATGCTACCTTGAAGAATTATTTTTTTCTCTTAAGGTTCAGATGATTGAGTTTTTACTTTGCAGCAGTAGCATGAGAACTAATATGCTTGTCCAACACAAGTGTTGAAATTGGTACAGAAATATTAACGTAGCGTTTCTGATAAAGCTGAGGGAAGCTAGTCAGACCACACAAATGTATACATAAACACACAGCTTTTTGATTTGGTAGTCTCAGTTTAGGAGTAATGTCAAGTTAGGAGGTTCACAGCATCTAAATGTGAAATATTCCTGATTTGTTAAAACTTTTAGCTCTGTCCTATGTAACAGACTTTTTTCCTGCTACTGCTTCACATGTGAGATCCACTAGATTGAGTTCAGAACATTTCCAAGCAACTACTACCCTTTTCCTGGAGCGTTCTTTGAAGCTCAGCACCTCCAGGGCCCTATATCTGATCTGAGGTCTGAAGGACTGTGACTGGCAAGAATCCTTTGTTGCTTTTGTATGGCTAGAATGAGTAAGTCTTCTCTAGATGATTCCTCTCAATGAATTTTGAGGCGAATCCAGGTGGCAGATGTGGATAATATTCCCTGTAGGTAAGTCATTAGTTCATCAAAAAACCTACCAACTGGATTATTCCAAAGTTTATGCCAGAAGAGTAGTGGAGGGTAGGATTACTTTGATTCATTGTACTGTTAAGTAGGAAAGCAGACTTTTGGTTCTAGTACTAATCAAAAGAACTTGAGTATTATTTTTAAGTGTAGTCCTGATAATATTGCCAGAACCACTTTTATCTTGAAGGTTTTGTCTGTTTCCATTGACAGTGTTTTAATTTGTGCAGTGGAGTTCAAATACATCCAGTTGAATTGATCTGTTTGATCTGAAAGCTTCTTTGATTTATAACAAGCACTTAGGAACAGAAAACTTCACCCTGCCTTAAAGACTTAAGATTGCTGCTGGAACCCAAGATGTCTGAGTGACCTACAAGTCTCATAAATATGTAAAACACAGCTGGTAATATTTTGCAGCAGAAAGGCTTCTTGAAACAAGGATGTTATCACCATGTTGTCTTTGCTTTAATCTGTTGATGCAGCAGAAGACAGAAGGTGATGGCAAACATTTCTTTTTGAACTGTATGTCTTCTTGCTACTACATGAAGTTAAGCCCCTGATATTTCTTTTAGTTTGGTTAGACTGAACACCTGATGAACCTTGTGTATCTGACTGAGCAACTAAAAGACAGTTGTCTTCTTAATGATTCAAGTAGTAATGTCTGTTTAATGAGTGATCATTTTTGACGACCCTTCTGTTAAGATTTTGTATCTTTACGTAGCTACTTAGAGTACAGAATTGCTAGATCTGTCAGATCTTTTTATTCTAGAAAGAAGTTCATTGAGAAATTATCAAATGAGACCATGCTTCCTGACCTTAGGAATTATTAGTAGGAATTACTAATTGTGAAATATCAGTATTTGGCCAGATGTGGCTGAGATACGAATGGAGAATGCTTGAATTCTGCAGATCTTAAGAGAATTTGTGGTCGTGTTTCTGCATCTTAAGCTGCTGTTGAAGGCAGTAATGAATGCTTACCTTCCTAGTCTGTTGTGATTCTATGTTACTTGCTGTATACGTTGTAAGCTTGGATCATAATGGGGGAGGAAGAATACAAGCTAGATTTAGAGGCTGTCCAGATAAGTTTTAAGTATGTGTATCCAGAAAACTCATACGCATATCAACCTGAGATACCAGCACTGCTGCTGAGAATGTCAGAGCTCTGATGCTCACTAGATAGCAGTACTTCTTGCTTTTGACAGACAGTGCTGTTGTCACAAGCTTTTTGAAACAGCTCAGATGAACTAGTTAACTGCTTTTGAGATGCTGATGGTGTGTGCATATGGATAATTTGTCAGCAAGAATAGGATTTTTCAATTTGTGTAAATGTGGGGCTTCAGCAGCTGACTGAAAGCTGACATAATAGATATGACATACCACTAAATTGGCTCGCATTACAGATTTCATGTGCAAAGTAAAAGTTTGTACGTTCAGTCCTATGTACACAATGGTGAAATGTATGCATCTTTATCTTTTAATGTAAGATAACGTCTCAGTACTTTAATATGCTGTAATGCATGCTTTCTGGTATATTGCTCAGTCCTGTAGACAACTTCATTTGAGCAACGGAATGAAAATCAGTTGCTATGTCCTAAAGATTTACGTCCGTATCCTGTTATGGATGTTACTAATACTTTTTCTGGAGTTGGAGAAGAAGGATCCTTTTGGCAGTTAAGCCCTGTTGTATTTCAGTTACTAGCTATCTCTTCCTGTAAAGTGTCTATGACACTTAAACTTCAAGTCTTACTGTAGCTTTTCTTGCTAATTCTTAGTTACTGTGAGTTTTGAATGTCTCTCCTTTGCTCATTGGAGAGATGTTCTTTGAATGCTTACTTGGAAGTAAATAGTGCCACCTGTTCAGTCTTGCTTTTGCCTTAGGTGTAGTTAAAGCAATGCATTTCCGTAATTTTTAACACTAGGTACTATAAACAGTTTAGTATCCTGTGTATGTATTCTAAAGATCAAATTCTTCTGTGTTGTATTTTTGTACAAATGGCTAGATTTTTTCAGTTGAAATGCTTTTGTGCTTGGGCCTGACAGTCTTCAAAAATTGGGCTTATTATATACTTGGCAAAAACTCAAGGTGTTCCTTTTGTCCCTTCTGCTAAAATCTTTCATGCATTTTTGCTGATAACAAAATGCACATGTAATTTTCTACTCAGATTCCAGTTAAATGCTAATGTAGTTCAGACACTGAACTTTAAAAGCTCAATGTAAAGTGACCTATTGGAAGTCTCTTAATATAGTAACACAAAGGAAGGTGATACTGACTTTACTAAGGTTACAGAAAATCAGGTGTTTGTCATCAAGCCTGTATTCTGTTGGAGTTTAGGGAGTTCTGAGAGAACTGATAAAGCAAGCCTTGAATGTCTTTGAGTCTTACCATGCACACTCTTCAAAGAGCATGTTTACTTGCATCTTTCTTATGCTCTATATTAGTGCATGTATCTTTACAACAACTGAAAGGGCTTGAGTTTATAGGCTTCTAAAAAGCCTCTGCATAGAAATTTAAAGGAGTTTTGACAATACTGGACCTTTTCCTACCAATTCAGCTATGTTGGCATATATCCAAAGTTACTAGCTTTTGAAGAACTTTCATTCTGGATAACCCCTCTTTTTGATCTTAACTTCTTGTAGACTGGGCCTTGAACAGTTCTAGATTATGTTTAAGCTGTACAGGTGGGCTTGGACTTCTGAATTCAGTCCCTGAGTTTGGCTGCCAATAATAATGTTACGAAACATTTATCTTCCTTAAACCAATAGTTCCTCTTGAGAAGAAGAAAAAAGGATGGGGAAGAGCTTGACTGGGGCCTTCTGGCTGGGTGCAATTACCAATGTAGTTGAAGTTGTTTTTTCACTTCCATTCTCTGAGCAGTTTGCTAGGACAGAGTAATACAGTTCTGAAAAAGATCAAAATTTGTACTTGTTCACCTAATGAGTATCAGTGCTGCTACATTTGGGGATTTATGGGATCTAAATCCTAACATGAATTGGTGTGTCTCTCTGTGGTAGGATTTGAGAAATACTACTCTACTAATTTTGTGTAAAAAAAAAAAAAAAAAAAAAAAAAAAAAAAAAAAAAAAAAAATTATGGCTTCTTGGTCAGTGTGTGACTTTGTACAGGAAAACAGTCTGCCCTCTATATTATGTAAAGAGCTTCAGAAACTTGAGGCACACTGTTAATGTCTAAGCTCTGCTAATGTTTAAGTATCAAATAATCCAGCAAGTTTTAATTTTAATACCTGGTTTAAGGTACCATTTGCTGAAGGTAACTTGAATATTCATGCAATTCAAGTCTTGGTCAAATTTAGAAGCAAAGGCTCATTGTCCTAAAAAAGGAGATTGTCTTGAACTGGGTGGATAACAAATAAAAACATAAGTTTGTAAGGTGCAACTGAACACAATACAAAGTTATTTGCCATGCTTATAATTAAGTACCACTGCATTTGTATATATTAATTTTAATCATAGTTTTTCTGTGATAGAAATGCTTTGTGCATTGTGTACTGTGTCCAGGTCTGAGGCCAACAGTGCACTAAAGAGATGGAACTGTGAGAGCAAGGCCATAGTAATGGCCAGAGGGTTGGAGCATGTCTCTTATGAAGAAAGGCTGATAGATTTGGGGTTGTTCAGCCTGGAGGGTGGTGAGGAACAGGTTACCCAGGGGAGTTGTGGGTGCACCATCTCTGGAAGTGTTCAAGATCAGGTGGGTCAGGACTTGTTAGTAGAAAGTGTCTCACCCCATGGTGGAGGGGAGTTGGCACACATGATTCTTGAAGGTTTCTTCCAACCCAAACCATTCCATTATCAAGCTGAAACTATTCTTCCTGGTCTGTAAATTTTTCCCATTATGAAACTTTCCTGTGCTTATTCCTGTGTGGTCAGGAGTATGTAGCCTTTGCTAGCAGTATATAGCCACTAATTTTTTTAGAAGCAGCATTTTTGTATCTATTTTGCTGTGTTTGTGCTTTTTTTGATGAGTGATTCTCTTGTAGTGTTGCCAAGTGTAGTAGTAACAGGAAGTGAATCACTGTAGAGATTCTCAGAGAAATACACGTTTTAATACACTACTCATATAATGTTTGAAAAATAAAAGTTTGATACCTGAGAGCCTTATGTACAGAATTATTCTTTGTAATTCAAAGTACTAACAGACCAAATTCTGCTTATCAAATTCTGTTTATCAAATTTGCCTTTGCCCTTTCTATTGAGTTGGGTCTAGAAAACACATTTTTCTTATCTGACATCTTACAGAAAACATTTCCAAACTCTAGTTTGACTGAAGGTGAGTAAGATCGATATTGGCTTCAAGTGGGATTTTAGGGCTGCTCTTTTAGCAATTCCCAGGGTCAGCTTTACTGGTACAAGACCAGTGCTTTCTTGATTGAGAGGTATTGACTTCAAGCGTATCCTTGGCTTTATTGGCTTCTATTAATGCTGTCTACATACGTATTTTCTGAGGAGTTGCAACGTAGCTGTAAATGTGTTAATTATGGCATCAAATGCATCCAACTGCTGGACTGGACAACTCAAACAGCTTAGTTGTCGGTGTGGTGCATTAGAAAAGACTGCATAGCTTCCAAGCCTATTATATGCTAGGTTTTGTAAAGACTCATCCTAAGGAGAGCTTTGTCCTGCAAGGACTTGTCTTTGAAGCTCAATGTCTACTGCAGTGTCCAGAATAAAAAAAAAAAAAAATGGCTAGAACTGCAAGTAACTACACCTTCAGTTGTGTGTTACAAAAAGTCTTCAAAAACTGTTCAGATTGAGCTTCAGCATCATTAGCTGTGTTATCTGTAGAAAACAAAGCTTCATAAGAAGAGGTATTAAGAGAGCGCTTAAATACTAAGTGCAGAACAAGAGTGAGTTATTAGCTGCTAAAAATTAAGTAATTTTATTTCAGTTTTTTATTGGTTAATAGAATACATGATAACTAAAGATTTTTAATCTGGGGGGGGAGGGGAGGGGAAGAGCTTTGAAGGTATGAGGCTAACAGCTGGAGAGTATAAGCAGTGAGGATACTACTGCAGTGTCTGTCCTTTGAAATGCATCGCATTCATGAATTGTCATTGGAAGATAATTACCTCTAACTTAAATTCTAATACAAACTGAGTGCTTAATGTTTTTCCTTAGGCATTTGATATGAGGAGTGGTTTTGGTTCTGTAAGAATGCTATTGAATGAAGCATTCTTTTTTTCACTTGATAAAAATGCTTCTATTCTTTATTATTAGGACTGGGCTGATGCTAATGTTTCAAGGCAAATTGAAGACACTGTACTTTATGGATACTACAGTAAGTATTTTTAACTTCTAATTTTTTTTTGCTTCCTACTTAGTTAATAGAACCTTCCAATGAAGGCATGAAGTTTCTAGGGATCATATTGCATTATCTGGTTTTGGTTAAACATTAGTCTTGCATGACTTTGGTTGAACATGAAATCTTAGTGCTCTTCAATTTTTTTTACATTGAAGAGCCCCCTAAAAATGCAAATACCGTGAAGGCCAATCTGAAAAAAGGGTAATTGCTTCTGTCATAATTCACTGTTAAAATTTTTCCTGTGTGCGTATTTAGAGGCCCATTAAGGGAAACTCATGGTTTTGCTGTAACTTTTGTGGCACTTAACATATGCAGCAATGTGGAACTTGCCTTCCATGAATAAAGCTTGTGCAACTGTAAGTGGAACACTTTGGTAGTTGCTGAATCTGAACACTTAAACCCCTATTCAAAGTAACAGCTGCTCTGAGGGAGCTTAAAGGAGTTGATGCAGGAGTGGTAATCCTAAACAAAACTGAAGCAAAAAATTTACAGAAATCAAGCCAAATAAGCTGATGCTTTCTGTAGTTTTAGAGTAGTTTTTTGCTTGTCCTCATAAAACTTATGGAAAACTACTAATGAATATATGTAAGAGGTATCCATGAAAGAGTGGTGCTTATCACAGAGTGAAGTGCTTGCCTTGGTCAATCATATAAACTCAGACATAATTGCCTGCTTTTGGTCACATTTTGTAATGCTTCCCATGGAAGACTGTGGATTGGCTCTTGTGAATATATTTTTTCAGATCAGGAAATAATTTGTTCTTAACAGTGAACTTGTTTTTTCTTAACTTACAGGAAGCCTATTGCCTGCCAGTGACAGAAACCAGAATATGCAGTTTCATGTTGAGTAAAATGTAAAGCCAAAAGTAGTAGGAAACTTTTTTCTGCAAAGGAACTTTTAAAATACTAGTTTATCTGCCTCTAATAGTCTTCACTACAGAATAGGGGAATTGCTTTGTATTAGCTTTTTACTTTTATAGATTGCTACAGTCTTGTTTAACAGCTCAAGCATTTTACAAATCCTAACATGGAGCAGACTTCAAACACTTCTGTGAACCATTTTCTTTAGATTTGTGAGACTGAAAGGGGAACTTGCATAAGATGTTTTGGGCTGAGCCTCTTTTTAAAGCAAGATGTCCCTTGGTAAATCCTGTACTAATTTTTTGAGCAGATCTAAGTAAAAAAAAAAAAACAACCCTGCTGTTGTTTTTGGCCCATCTGCACAGGTCTACTTGAAATACTGTAGGACTGATGTTTTATTCCATAACATATCCTCCAGATGGTGGTAGAGATTTAAAGACGTTTTTAACTGTTTTTCTTTTGTGATCTTAATTTAAGGAATTGATGCATGTTTTTAGCGCTACATTGAAGTGAACAGAAATAAGTAACTTATCTTTCAGAACTTTCCATTACTATATAAAAAGACAGCTTAATACCTATCCTGCATCATTAGGTCTAGTCCCCTGCTGCTGTTTCACAGCATAGTGACATGAAAGCTGAGAAGGAACAAGTTAAACAACTTTTTGAGTCTTCTAACACTATGCATTTTTTTTTTTCTACTCTTATCCTCTTAGGAAAGTGTCTGACTCTTAATAAATAGACTGAGGAGAACTGAAATCTCCTGTTGTATGTAAGAATATGAATACCAGTACTTTACCTCTTCTGAAAATGCAGTGATATTTACATAGATCTCATTTGCCCTCTGTAGCTGTAACGGCAACTTACAGTTATAAATAATTGGTACGCTTAGGTCACAGTCCTTTGCAATCCATGTCACTTGTAATTGTAGCAAGAATTTGGAGGCCACGGTTTAACTGGTATTTTAGAATATTAAGGATTACTTTACTACCTCTATTGCAGTTTACTGAGAAAACTGTCACTAAATATGGAAGAACTCCCCCCTTCCAAATTGTTATTCCACATGAACAATGTTGTCTTTCATGCTCAGCTGGTTTCTGAACTAGTCTCATACAGAAGTAGAATGGCTTTATACTAGTAGAATAATAAATGAGAGTTTTTTCTGAACAAATCTTGAAATAACTTTATTTTGAAGGGGGACTTCAGTAGCCTAAAAGCTTTACTTAGGAAACCAGTCTGCTGATTGCTTTGAAGCCATAGCGGCTTAGTGTGTTAATTCTCATAAAGCAATCTCTAGTAGAACATGTCTGCCAGTACTTGAGTGCAGAAGAATGATCAGTGTTTGGCAGATGCTCTAAAAACAGCATGTCAGCTTGTATTTGGAAGGAAAAACCTTTTTGGAAAGGGTTATAATTAGTAACTGTCCAACAGTGGTTTCCTCTGCACCACAATTGGCTGAAACAATTGACAGTGACTTGTTGCTGTGTTCTGTAGCTCTTCTTCCTCTAATATGTAAGTCCTACTTGCTGGAATCGCCTTGATGTTAAATGTCCTTTGATGAAGTTTTGTGAATGATTGAAAGGATGCCATTGGTAGATTCCAGTCTTCCTGTCAAGCAGACGGATCTCTTGACCTGCATGTTAAGTGTCTCCAAACTGCAGTGTGGCAAGAACTGTCTGTTAAGTTCTGTGGGGGTCTCTACATGTGTGCTTTAAATCCTGTGCTAAACTTCCAATTTTTCATTTCTCTGTTTCTAAAGTAGAACTGTTTTCTGAAGTCAGCAGTTACTGATATAAATTGGATGATTTTTGCATGGAGTTTTATGTGCTTATTGCAAATGTTTGATACTGAGTCATTAAAATAAGGGCTTGGACTTATAGGCATTAGTAGGTGCAAGTCAAATGTGACCATGTATTTTCAGGGTTTGGTCCTATGCGAAGACATGCTAAATACTGTGGAAGGCTTACAGTGCTGTACTTGACAAATATTGTGGAGTTACATCTACAGAAACTCTTCTAATAAGTGTGACAATTGGAAGGTGACAATTGCCAAGTCTAACTTTCTATAGTTAAGGTGTATTTTATGTTGATATTCTGCAAAACAGCTGAAAATAAGTAATTTTGACTTAAGAATTACTTTCTGAGGTGAAGATTTTTTTTTTTTAAAACCAACCCTACCAAGAAATTCTTGCTGAAGATTGCTTAGACTTTGTGGCAGGAACCATTGTACTGGCTATGCAATGAAGCACTTCAGTGGTAGTGCTTCAAGCTTCTGATACAACCCGGAAAAATGTTTTGAAACAGAAGTTGGACATCTGAACCAGAGCCAAGAGCAGTCTGTGATTTAGAACTAAAGTCCATGGAAAAGTAATAATGAAAGCTGAGACAGCCTGTTGTGCCACAAGGTCACAGGGACCTTAGAGGGAAGGAAATATCTTTGTCACTTGGTTGATTGCTGTTTGCTGCTGCATGATCTCTGAGTTTGAAGGTTAGCTTTCCAGGGAATAAACAGCCCTTTTAATGGGCAGAACAATGGGCAATTACATACTTGCCTTTGGGTAAGTAACTCATATGAACTTACGAAAACTGCTGCTCTTCCTTTTTCATAAGTTCTGAAAAATAAAGTACAATAAACCAGACAGGAGACTGATAATCTTGCTGGTAGGAACTTTGCCAGATCTTTTAAAGTTTCCTTTGTAGTATGAGGAAGAACCATGTTTTACTACCTTGTGAGATGAAAAATTAATTTTCAGTTCTAACTAAAAATTCTCACAGGCAGTTTTTAGATTACATCTGAGAGATGAACAAAAATGTCTGTCTTGGAAAGATTTTGCTTGGGAAAAGCAAATGCAAAACCCTTAAGTTTTTTGTTGTTTTTTTCTTTTTTTTTCTTAAATCTGTGTGTGTATGCTCTCTCCTATGACGTTATTGTGGTCACAAGGCTATTCAACAGGGCAAACAGTAGATTTTTTTGCTACACTAAGTGTAAGATGGAGTTTACGCAGTTACATGTAAATTAAGTTTTCCTCCAGATTTAATATTACATCTTGTCTTGAAATGCATTAAAAGCCTGTAACTTCTGGAAAATACATTTAAGGTGAATTTAAGGGTGAAGCACCAGCAGAGCATTTGTGACAGATGGAAAATTACGGAATGAGTCTCATGCTGAATCTTGTGTATGCAAATCCTGCCTCAAAGTTGATACAGTGTATGCTATTAGAGCTTAAGGCTTTTAATATGAAACCTCTTTTAGAGGTTAACATTGGCTGAGAACTTCAGTCCTTCTAGTAAAGCATAAATTTGAAGGAGTTGTGACAGTTTAATGGCTTCAAATAATGTCGGTGGGACAGAAAACTGCAACCATGGTTGATTTTTACCTCTTTTTAGATAGAGGTGACTATCTGGCAGGTTTATGAACTGCCTGAAGATACTAGTCTCTACGTGGGGATTTCCCAAGGTCAGCACTGAAGAACTCCCAGAGAAAACCATTATAGCTCTACAGGTCTGCTGACTTCCATAACTGAGTTGGCAGAAACAAAGGTTTAGCTGCAGCTGGAGCTACCTTGGCTCAGTTTTTGTAGTCAATAGCTTAAATAGTGTGTGAGAAGTATTAAGGCTGGATGCAGTCTTGAAATGGAAGTATAATATTTTTGCCAGAAGGGGTCCTGTTTCCAGCAGCATGCTAGAGTGCTTTTTGCTACCCTGATTTAGTAATTTTTTGGCATTTGGTAGATGCTTCTTGTGTCCTAACCCAAATTTCAAAACTGGTGGTGACATTCTTCCTAATGCAAATCCAAGGTGGTGTAGGCCACCTGTGGTGTGAAATTTCCCTCTGTGACAGTTTTTTTGTCAGTGTGGCAAGTTAAGGTGACCCAGCACAAAGTCTAGCCAACACTGAAGATGCTGCAAAGAAGAGCTTCAATATGTCAGGTGGTGGAGAGGGGGAAGTAGAACTCCTTGGATCAGATATGTCTTACCTCTTAATGCTCACTGAGGAAGGCGTTTCAGCATCTGACTACGATGGTCAAGTAAAAAAAGATTCTGGATTTTCTGTTATTGGTGTGGAATGGTGATGTGCTTTATGGTCTGCTTCTCAGATGCTTACAGTTAGAACTGAATAGTTAACGTCTGAATATTCTAGCTATACTTATGCAGTCTTGACCTTACAGGCAAAACCCACATATTTAATCTTTAACTTGGAAGCGTAATCTAGCTCTGTAGTGTGGCTTTTGCCTATGCCGTAAGAGTCAAGAATGGATCATGGGGTAGAGGAGACTTGAGTGTAGAAGCAATTCCTATGGTCATCTTCACATGCTGTGCTTCAGGAATTTAGTTTAGATAAAGACCAAGTGAAATATGATAAAGAAAAATCTGTCCTAATCATATTTCTTGAATGAGGTTGAAAATGAAAAGCTTTTCCACAGAAATAACTGAGCAAGATCAGCCGAGTCTTTGATACCCAGTTATACTTAATATTGCTCAAAGTGTGCCGTACTTGCTTTTCAGTACCAGAGCAGCATCAACCTTGCTGCTAGATTATTTGATATTACTTGCGTGCTTGAAATGGACTCTTTTTGAATAGAAAAAGGGAGTAGGTGAGAATGGTCTAGTGATGGCTGTCTAGGGAGTCCCAAAGGCTGAATATTTCCTCTTTTTGCCACCATTGAAAGTACAGCACTAAGCCTAATGAGCCACTGGACTGGTGTCACTTGCTATGATTTTTAGAGAATTATTATGCTTTCCCAAAAATTGTATTGAGAACTGCAGAAATAAAAGGATATTTTATTAGCAAAGGCTTGCAGAAATGTACCGTATTATGTTCTTCCACTAGTTTAACAACCAGCCTTTCTTTTAAGAAGGTGTAGGGCTTCAGCTGATGGAGTTCTGTGTGAAAAGCGTTAATTTTATATGATCTGGAATAAGGTTAAACCGTGGGACCCAGTCTTTAACACACTTCTGTAGATAGTGTAGGACTAGCTAGATAGTTATTTCTTGTAGCTCGCTAATCAGCTCTTAGATAAGTTTCTGATAGTTTAGCAGTATTATCTGAAACTAACTTTTACCTTATCTTGCTAATTTGAAAATATCTTTGGTCAGATGTGGCTTGGCTTTTCAAAGTAAAGACTGGAAGCTTTTCTTCACGAAGTTGAGTGGCATTTTTTAATACTTGACTGACTTTCCTTCAAAGTTGATTTTGGCTATTCTGATACCTGGTAGCAACAGTTACTTTTCTTGGGAGTTAAGCTTTCAGTAAGTTGAAGCATTTTGGTTTGAAAATTGAGGGAATAATATACAAAAGTAGGTGAGTAATATTTAGCTTCAAATTACTAAGGAGTTGATTTAAGAGGCTTTATTGGGATTTTTAAAGGGTTTGATCCTTCATCATGCCCTACCTTTTTTTTTTTTTTTTCTCCAATTCACTGCTGAATTGAAGCATGAATGGAAACATTTAGTCTGAAAGGGTATAAGTCCTTCGGAGTTCATAAAAGAAAAAGTAATAATAGTTCATCTGCTGGCTAGTAAACTTTTTTCAATGCTTGAAATTAGTAAGAGCTACAATGAGAGTAAACTGATGTTTGTTTCTTTCCTTTGAATTACTATGCACTAAATGAAGTATCAATATAACGTTGTCTCTTCACTTAAATTATTTCTCGTAGCTTTGTACTCCATCATACTGTTCTGTGTCTTTTTGTGGATTCCCTTTGTCTATTTCTATTATGAGGAGAAGGAAGAAGAGGATGGCAACACATGCTCGGTAAGTTCACTCTGACAAATGCACAAAGCAGTGAAAGACAAATGAAAACGGATGAAAACCAAAGCAGGAATGATTGATTGCCCAACTTGGGTACTGCAGTGTTAATTTCCAAGTCTGTTGCTACAGCTCCTTTATAATGCCAAGGCAGCTATTAACCCTTAGTCTGACATAGTATACTCTAAGCACTGTGGTCTCACAGGAAATGAAACTTTAGTGAGATAAGTAATTAACATCTCTAATTGCCATGAGTTCTTCCTACAAATTCCTTTGAGCCTGATTTAATATACAGGAAAAACTTCTTGCATGATATTTTTCTTCAAATAGAAAATGTATTTCAACAGTTTTTATAATAGAAGACAGGAAAATTGTACTGATTCTGAGACACTAAATTTGATTACCTTCCTTACAGTGTTTTTTTTCTTGAAATAGGCGGTAGTTATTTAGCTGTAGCTAATACTTGTTTTTTTGTAATGTGCAGAGGATGTTTTACTTGCATGACATTCCAGGGAATGTAATAAATGCATGCCAGTAAGGTGCTAACTTCTCAAATGAAAATATTTTTTTTTAGAATCTTTTAATTGATCATTTTCCCCTCTATTCATTTGTAACCTTAACATGAGAAAAAAAGTCTAATCCCAGCCATAATATAAACCATTGGTAAAAAGAATTTTCTCTGAGCGTATTGGCACTGAACGAATGTACCCTAGCTACTGGCCAGAGCTGGTCAAGTGTGTAGTTTATGATGGAAGCATAAGTTAAGAACTGTGAACAGTGATATCAAGCTATGAGGTTCTTCAGTAATGACTACTTCTGATTTGTGTTTAAAACTATTGATTTTTTTTTGTAGAAGTAATTTTGCAGAAGACTTGTTGCATTAACTATGCTTTGCCATAACTTGCTGGACAAATTCCTTTGGATTTTTTTATGGTAACATATAAACTTTCTTTAATATACAGCAGGTAAAAACTGCATTCAGATATACTTTGGGATTCATCACAATTTGTGGGGTTCTTCTCTTAATTGGGTGAGTATTTGTATTGAATGTTAACAGGGGATATGCTAATTAGGCCTCCGAACAAAACTGGTTTGTGCAAATTTAGAAAAGGGAGACTATGGTGTACTCAATCTGTGTATGAATATCTAGCTTAATCTCTAATAGTGCTTAAATAGCTTGAAAATTAGGTACCTGAAAAATAAGAGCTTATCTGGAAATAAAATGGTTTTCTTAATTATGGAAGTACTTGTGCTTCCAAGCTCTGACTGTTCAGTATGAACATCTATAAAGAATATGGTGAATATGGCATTTATTCTGTTATACAGTGAGATATCAATACAGTTCTAAAATATTTGTGCTCTTCCTGTTTTCTTGCCTCTTATCACATGCCTTCATGGACATGCTAACCAGCTTTTAGGAGAAGAGTAGGGTTTATGTGCTTAGTACTTTCCTAAATGTGTTCTGTGAAGGACTTAAGTATAATGTGGGGTTATACTTGAAATAGTTCCACCTTGTATGATAAAAGTGTTGCTGGAGTTGTTTGAAAGGCAGACATCCCTGAAGTGCTGACTTGTTTGCAGTAATGCTGCTATTGTGAAACTCCAAGCAGTGGTACAAATTCAATTTAAGTTCACCATTAAGCATGACATGCACACCGGTATTGAATGACGCATGCTGCGTCATAAGTGTTTTAGCATTTTGAGTGCAGCAGTAAAGTTAGTAAAATTTACGAAATACATGTTAAAATTATCCATATTGAAGTACTAGAATTTAGGCAGTAGAATAAAATAATGCTTCTAATTGTATTCTACCTTATGGGAATATTGTTTTAGTTATGATAAACATTTCAGGTACATTTTAACAAGTCTATCGTCCTTTCAATTAAGAGTAATATTTGCTATTATAAGAGGCTAAAGTAGTTTGAGCCTGTTTAATCATGATCTAGAAATATTAAAGCTTCTGGCAAAAGCTGTTTCACTGACTGTTGACTAACATCATAGGCAGACATATATGCCCTGTGTAATACATCCAGTTCAGAAAACTTTATGGTATCTTTAGGTGTTAGCTGAGCCCCTGTAAGCTTGTTTGTTCTTCTGGTAATATGGAATTTTGGTTCTTGACTTCTTTATTGTCCTCTATGCTCTTAGGTTTGTCCTTTAAAGGCTTCACAACTTGTAAATTACAGCATTTTTGTGAACCCCTCTAATATTACAGTGAGATTGACTTGCAAACCAGACAGTACTTTGCCTGGGACTAAGTTACTGAACAGTGCTTCTCTATAGGTACCAATTTAAAACCCACTGATCTAAACAGGCAGAGTATCTGCTGCAGGAGGCAGGTCTCCTTTAGATACTGATGGGGTTATATAATATCTGGTTTCTAACTGGGGCAGTCTTTCTGCTATTATACATATAAGGCTGCTTGCTTTCTTTTAAGATGATAATGATTTAGTAGTAGTATCATCCTAATGCCCTTGAAATGTACTTAAGATGCTGCTGCAGAAGATTAGAGTTCTTGTCTGCCCTCTTGAAGGGAAACGAAATTAAACAGCTCAGTTTAGAAAGCAAATGAGATGACTGCTGAAAAAAAAACGTGAGCTTTAGTCCAGGTGTATATATGTATATATATGTATATAAAATTAAAGCAGCAGATGTTTCAGTGTTAGGTATATGCTTGGTGTGAACAAGTTACCTGTCTTAGAGTCAATAAACTGCACAGCAAGGACAAAGAGCAGCTTCAGAAGTACCAGTGGGATAGATAGGGAAGAGGCCAAAGTATTGGAGCTCAAGTTTGTATATGAGGAGCTCAACTGAACTTGGTAATGAAGATAAATCTTTTAGTATTGTCTATACTTTGCAGTAGCAGGAGACTTTTTTCACTTGGTGGTCCAGATCAGAACAGCATTAAGACAGAGTGGAATGTTATGTACTGAGTTTAATTTTACAAGACGGGGTTTAATGGACTAGAATACTCATGCACGCAGATTAAAAGAGAATGGAGGCTTGGGATATTTTCTGTTAACTGCCTAAAAGATAGCCTGTCTTGTGCTTACGTGACTAATGTGTTTGATAAAAAATATTCTGTTCTGATTGCTTTAGCAAGTAACCTGTATAATTATAACAGCTTAATAAATAGCTTGTTTCTGCTAAAGATAGGTAGGTCTATCTTTAGGTGAAGTCTCTACCTCTCTTCTGGTCAGCAGTCCTCAAAAAAAACATGGAAGTTATATTAAGCTTGAAGTGTTAGTTGTTTAATGTACTCCATTAGAGGTCTTTGACTATTTTGAGAAATGTACCTAGTTTGTACCTTGTGATTTTGGAGTTTTTTCTGAGTTGGTAACACAACTCAATGAACAGGATTCTTTTGTCTAAACCGTTAAGTAAGAGTAGTATTTATGCCTCTTACTCTAATTGTCTGTTACAAAGCCTCTTCCTGTGGCAAAGATGTGGCACTTAAATGCCCTTCACACAAATAATGATGCCCTGCATCAAGTTAAGAGCAGAGTATGGGAAAAATATACTGGAATACATAGAACTAATACTTGTAATATTTCTTCCTTTTTAAAAATTATGTGCTTTCCTTGAATGTGGCTTATTTACTGTAGATGCCATGTAGTGGATCCAAGTGGCTTGAGATACTACCGTCTACCTTAAGGTGCATTTATACAGCAGTCTGGTTTGAAGTAAAATTTTTACTTTTGAAGCTAATGTATGGTTTTAAAAGGAATGTTTTCCTGATGCTCAGTGTTCGGAATTAAACTGGTTACCTTAAATTTTCTGGAACTGTTAGCTTTTTAAAAGCTACGAACATCTCATTAGCCTATAAATAGTTATGCAGATTATAGCAGAACTCACTTTAAGGAAATGAGTTTAATTTATTAGTAATTATTTTCTGAAGGATGACAATTCTGAAGGATGGCACTCTTTGATTTAAGAATCAAACTTGACCTATCTACACCTGTGTATATTTTTTAGGCCTGCCAAAAGTTAATAACTTTAAACTGCATGTCTTGCATTTAGTTTGCTTGTTCTTCAGCCCAGATATTGATCTAGATCTTAATCATACTATTCCCAGGATGTGTTTTAAACAGCGTAGCAGTTTGCTTCTATGCTTAAAATTACTGCAGTGAATAATTTAATTTGCGTACAGAACTCCAAATTTAAGACATCACAGCTGAGCTGTTCTGTTTGCTTGCTTTAACTGAATTCAGCCACAACTCCAAAACCCTTCACTGGCACTTGTGCTCTATTAATTGTCAGTGGGCTACTTGTATTACATCACCATGACAGATGACTTGAGTTATTTAGCATGAAAACTTTTATCATTCTAATGATGGCTACTATGGCCCTTGGCCGTCATTGACCTTTTAGTCAACACAAAAAATAGCTTGAAAATTGAAATAAAACAAAGACTTATCTCAAATTTCTTCTTGCTTAGCACACATGAAGAATAGACCTAAACTGCTGTGTGCTGTCTGGTGCAGTGAATGACCTGTGTTTTAGAGGTCCTTTGGGAGTGTGGGCTGGATGCCAATCTGTAGACGGCTAGGCATGCTACCTCTGTTTTGTTCTTGTTGCCTGTCAAACTAGAGTCCAGAAGTCTGTTCAGGTGGCTTAGCTAGCCTTCTAGCTAGTTTGCTGCTAGTTGAAGGACCCTGTTTAGGACAGGAAGTAAGATTCCTTCTTGCCTGGGACTAAACTATGACTCTAGCTCTTGCATTCCTTTTGGAGGCCCTTGGAACTTGAGAAGGAGCAGAATCAGATGTCCATCTCCTTCAGTCATGATTTAGCTGAGTACTAATTGCAGAGTGCTTCTAATGAGTACAGTGGCTTCTGCTCTCACCAATGTCCTTTGTCATGGTAGTTGTGGGTAGTCTTAGCTAGTAAACCCAAACAGGAAGAAAAAAATAGTGTTGCTTTTGAAGGCTCGGGGGTTGAGGGGAAGGAAAGCAAGTTATAAATATCCTAAGATGTTCTTAAATCTCATTTGTTTCTTGCTTGTGGTTGAGATAGAAAATTTATAGTGATGCTAAAATAAAAGGACTTGAGCTCACCTAATTCCCCAGTCTTGTATTTTAACCCTTTTAGCAAGTAAACCTGCAATTATTTTTGTTGCTAGCTCTTGTAAGTAGAAATTTTGCCTAGTTTAATACCTGTGTCTCAGTTTTGCCTGGATGCTATTTTGCAGAAAGAGTTATTACTAGAGGCAGATAAAAGAACAAACATTTTAAGTCACTAAGCATACATTAATTTAAATGCTAGCATTAATTTTTTGTACAGTGCGGAAGTTAAAAAAACAAACTTCTTTTAAAAGATTGCAGTTTTTTTTTAATTTTATCTTTCTTTGCAGAGCATCAGTTTGGTTTTGATGTCTGTGGTGATTATAAGTGCACACGTTCTAGTACTAACCCTTGAAACACATGCTTATGTTCTGTACTTGAAGTCTGAGGCATACTCCTGGAAAACACATATTTGTTATTAATTTGTTTATTGGGACTTGAAGTAGAGATCTGATTATATATTTTTATACTCTGCCTTTGGGAAAGTCCAAAAATACTTCATGAACTTCTTTGCACTTCAGTTCTCTAGGCCAGCTACATAACAAGTAGTGGTATGTAGCAGATGTGGTGTTGGTTTAGTTGTAATAATGGAAGATAAACACGTCCCTTTAATTAATTAATGCCTTTAATTAATGCCTGGTGTGGAGAACATGGATTGTTATAGTCTTAACTTCCAGAGCTGTAGATTTAAGAGAAATTGTCTCAGTTGAGGGGAGAGAAGGTATTCTCTGCATGTGAGTCAAACCAGGGTAGTAAATCAGAATAATGCATCTCTTGATGCTTGAGCATAGTGTTCTTACCTCTGGTAGGACTGGTAAATAGACCATGGACCTGTTCATGGACCTTGGCCCTGACTCCACACAGTCGCACATTTGCTCTGGCCTTAATACAGCATTTAAGGAGAATGTGAATAAGATTGAATATTGCATTCAGTTTTTTTTAACCTAATGTTATACAGTTTAGCTTTAGGAATAAATGGATTTCTGTTTTCTTGACTTGGAAGTACATCTTTCTTTTTATATTTGACAAATTAGGTTAACTTCTTTGCTTTGTTTACAGTGCTTTTGTTCCTTTGAATATTCCCAACAAGAAGAACTCCACAGAGTGGGAGAAAGTGAAGCTTCTGTTTGAAGAACTTGGAAGTAGTCGTAAGTTTGAGATTTGTTGTGAGTTTTAACTTGCTACTAACTTACTTTAGTATACTCATCATTGACTGAATAAGATGAATTTTCTTGGTGACGGTTTTTTAACTTGACTCTTAATTGCTCACCTACACTAAGTCTTTGCAATGAGATTGTTCTCTTTTTGTTCAGACGAATTCAAAATCAGAACAACCTAGACTCTGGCAGTGTCTGCCTTCAGTACACTCCCCATTTGACAGCAAGGATTCCAGAGTTGTATCCTATGTGGTGGGGGAAGGTACTTTCTTTCATGGAGTCTTCACTTGACAAAGCCTTTAAATGTTACTCGAATGCTGAAGTTTGCTGATTTTTAGGATATGGTGACAGTTTTGAAGTGCTTATCTAATTAAATGTGATATTGCTGTTCACTGCAAGAATGAGACTTTTAAAGTGGCTTTGTCTATTTATACAGCTAAATCCTATGATTGTTTTACCCGTTGTTCTCCTGGTATTGACCTTTACTTTAATTGTTTTGTTTGCATTTGTTATATTTGTTCATGCTAGGGCTCTAAAGAGCCATTGTAAAGGTTAAATACTACTTCATGGAATTTGGCCTTCAGCTTATGCATTTCAGGTATTTAGACAGAATGTGTTTTTCAAAGCAAAGGCATGAAGAAACAGTTTTATAGGTGAGCCAAGACAGATTTGATGTCACTTTTCCAAATGTATTTAGAAAAATGGTAACTAAAGGTTGGCTTAAAAACCTTAATCCAAGTGCTTAAGTAGGGCAATATTTGTCCCTCATTCTTGCTATATGTCAGAATATTAGCTTTTGTCTGAATATTTTAGAATGTAATGCTACAAGACTTGGTCAAGTAGTGTTCTGCATTATTCTAGGAGTTTCGTAGTGAAATTGGTGGGCCATGAAGCATATGCCAACTTTGTCCTGTTTCATAAAGTATTTTCAACTCTTCCCCCAAACATTCATCTTCCCTCCAGCTTTTCTACCTGTTTTCTAAGGCGTGGGTTTCCGAAAATCTGGTCTTGCTGGTGAAAACTGAGGCAAAGGAGGCATTCCAAGTATTTCAGCTTTTTCCATGTAGTGTTTACTCTGCCCTACTCAGCAGCAGACCCACGTTTTTGCCTTGTCTTCCTTTTGCCACTGAAGAATGGAAGTATGAAGAAGCCCTTCTTTGTTGCTTTTGACATCCTTGTGGATACATAATACATGCTTCATAATACATGCTGTGCTGTAAGCTGTGTTTGCAAGCATAGGAGATAGGGAAGACAAGTCGATAGCTTTCCCATAATTTTGGCTGTCTGCTTGTTTGTTTCTCTTGCTTCACAAAGGTTCTAACTGTCAGAGTATAATAAAATGGCTCTTAAACTGCATATATGGGTAGTGGCAGTAGCTGAGCTGAGTGCTAATTTTTCTGGGCTACCTTCGTATGACTGAAATATTCAGCTCTGTACATGTCCTTGCTATGAAAGCGTAGTATAACTAATGTTTATTTCTAGGAATCGTAGAATCACAGAATGGTTTGGGCTGGAAAGAATGTTAAAATAATCTTGTTCCAGCACCTCTGCCATCCGCAGGGAGACTTTCCACTTGATCAGGTTGCTCAAGGCCCTGTTCAACCCGGCCTTGAACACTGCCGGGGATGAAGCAGCCACAGCTTCCTTGGGTAGCCTGTGCCAGTGCCTCGCCACTTTTGCAGTAAAGAATTAGATTCTTACATCTATCTTGGGAAGGCTTAATCATGAAGATGCTAGATTGGGATGTGGTTTTGACTTCTTACTCTACCAGCTTTCTCTTGTGACTTTATTTGATATGGTAATTCACACTGAAGAGACCTCAAGTCATGTAAGTCCAATCTCCTGCACAAAGAAGCAAGCTGTGATGTCAGACTAGGTTGCTCGGGGCTTTACCAGCTAGCCCTTGAAAAACATCTAAGGGTGGAGACTTTCATTTTGTGGTGGGGAAAAAAAATTTCTCACCCAGTGTGAGTATGCACAGTGTCACCCAGTGTCTCGCACTCAACTACTGTGTATCACTGGAAAGCTGGGATTCTACCTCTTTGATAGGCAGGCTGTATTGAGTCTCTCCAAAACTGTCTCTGTTTCAGGCTGAATAAGCCTGGCTCGCTCAACTTCGCTGCACAGTATGTACCTCAACCTCTGATAAGCTTACCTGTCTACTAGGACACCCCACCAGGGCTTTTGTAGAGCTACTCTACAGTGAGCAAGTTCTCTGTCAGTAGTGTTACAGAAAGTTCTTTAATGTTCCAGATGTTGATGATGAAATGAGGAAAAAATATCTTGTTTGTCTTTTTCTACCTGTTGTCCTGTTTTTATATTAACTTACCCTTTTAATTTTTCTACAGTTAAACAAGAAATAAAGATCTTAATTTTGGAGGGGTTTTTCTATGTCCATTAGGTTTGTAGTGGGATTATGAAATGAATGCAAACTCATCCAGTGAGGCAGAGCCTGATAGTAAACTTCTGGTATATAATTATAAATTTTTCAGTCACTTAGCTTCTTAATGTTCCATTGAACATAGTTCAGACTTTTAAAATGGATAATGTTGGTTTGAAATACATGTATGGGAGGATCATCAAATATGGTGTTTATGTGTGGGCTTTTTCCCCCTAAACTTCAGAGCATAAGTAAAATTTTGTCAAGTATTAAAGGGAGAATAGTGCTGGGATTTTTTATTTTGTGGGATTTCTTTTTTGTTTTGGGTTGGCATTTCTGTTCTGTTTATTTCGTTTTTTTTTTCCCTCTTTTTTTAAAGATAAATATAATAGGATTTCTCAGTTTGTGAATGTTTGATCCTGTGATCAGGTAAAGAATGAAAACCAGCTAATGAAAATTACCAGTAATTATGTATGAGTAGGAATGAAAGTTACTGTACTCTAAATTCTTAACTATAAGGGAGGGGAGGACATGGGGCAGAACACTATAAAGTGTAGCTCGGTAGATATGACTAGGTACAGAAATGGAGTTGATCACTTCAAGTTAATGCCTATAATAGCTACTATAACCTTCCATGCTACTATAAAAAAAAAGCTTGCTGTGTTGTCCTGCATGGTGAGGCTGAAGAACAGATGTGAAAAATTATGCAGTAGGATTCAGGGAGTTTGGTTATGAGTTTAATAATAACGCTTCCCTTTTACTGTCCTTTTTATATTTCTAGAGTGATAGTAAGGCTGTTGTAACTCTTTAGTCCAATGACCTTCTTACAGTTCATACCTCTGGGTGTGCATGGTCTTGAGTGTAGCTGAGGCCTGCAGTCTGGCTTGGTTTAGTTGCATGAAGGATCCATGCTTGCCTGATTCTCTGGATAGTGCTTTATTGTGAGAAATCGGGTGACAACAAACCAAAGATGAACTGTCCCGTATATATCTGTAAATAGTGAAAATCACCCTGTGAAAATAGCAAAAACCACCCTGGGGAGGCAAGAAATATATCTTGAAGAGGTATTATTAGACAGCTATGGGAGCAATTTCATACTATGTGCCTGAATGTGTCACATGTGAACTTGTAGCAAAGATGAGACTGCTGTCTTGCTTGCTGTGTTGGAGGAGGATCTACAAAAAGCTGACAAAAAGCTATTCTGGGTGTATTTTTCATCTGGGTTGATATGGCTGGTAACTATGTATCAAATCTTTTTTATCCTTGAATATAATAAGTTTAAGTATCTTCAGGAAACAAATTCAGGAAGAAATGTTTTTGTGCCTCTACTGCAGGAATTTTCAACAGGCTTATCTCTTCATCTTTTTTTGCAGATGGCTTGACAGCTCTTTCATTTTCCATTAGTTCCTTGACTGTGATTGGAATGTTGGCAGCTATCACTTATACAGTAAGTTATTATGCAAATATTTCAGCTCTTCATATTCAGCATGTGGTTTATACCTAGTGAGAAAATGGTCCTCATCCTGAAGAGCTGTAACAGTGTGTTCTAGCTCCGGATTTTTGTGGTTTGAAACACTACTTCTAGGCTCTTGCAATGAGAAAAACAAAAAAAATTTGTTTTGTTCTGTTTTTACTGCAAGTTTAAGTACCACTGTTTCAGTACTTGAGCACAGATCAGTCTTAATATTGAAGTGTCCCTGCAAGAGGACACATTATGCATTATGGCTTCTAACACATTCACTGGTTCCACTGTTGGTTGTTTTTGTGTGTTTTTTTTTTTTTTTTTTTTTTTTTTTTGTTGTTTGTTTTTTTTTGTTTGTTTGTGGGTTTTTTTTTTTTTTTTTTT